>ML815598.1:36644-64529 GCA_009831015.1 Picea engelmannii
CTTGCTTCCTTTCACACTCGTTAAAAGGTTAGAAAGGGCGTCTTTCGAGCGATAATTTAACCCTTTTCGGTCTCGATGGACTATTGTACGAAAAAGGAACTGAGAGAGTTCTCTTTTAAGTGTTTTTCCAAACTCTATAATCCTGAAAAACCTTCGAGCTTTCTGTCTTTGGGCTCGTTAAAACACACATCGACAAGCCCATATGGGAACGAACTCTTACTTCTTCCAGTTCATTAAACAAGGGAAGAGGAACTTACCGAAGGTGAGTTATATCGAGCATGTGTTATCCTCCTCATGCTCGTTAAATTAAAAAGAGGTACTCATCTATCTGGATGGGGGGGAAATGGAAAGGAGCAAGCCAAGCAGTCTCTTGAGAACACCATCTAGCACTTCTTAGAGTCACCCTTGGACACGGCACTTTGTCACTTTGCACATATCATAATCTGCTGAACCTCTGCACTGAGCCAATCCTTTGAGTTTCCTTTCACTCCTTTGGGTCGCCCGACGCAAGTCATAGTATCCATTGCGCAGTTTTGGTCCACGCCATGTTTTGCTGTCATGCCTCAGTGTTCAAGGGAAGTATCCACTCCGAGAGTCAACCATCCCAAATATCTAGTCTCAAAACCCGTGTTAGTCCATGTTCTTTCGATCCACCAATTACATCGCTATGTCGGTTTCATGTCGTTGATGGGGGATACATCAAGGCCCTCCCTCGATGAGTCTATTCCTGTCGACTTCAACACATTATCCGGGAGTCGGACTTAGAAACTAATCAGTACTTTGGGACCTGCATGTCTCAATGGCAGGCCTCCTCACGTTCGACAGTGGGTTTACATCATTGACCTCTGATCGAATGATTCCACGAATGTTCGACTTCAGCTCATCTATTCACGTTCGATGGGATGTACTAAGATACCTTAGGAATCATTGACATTAATGGTGATCTCCCTCGCACTTGTTAACGGTTTACCTCATTGACCGATAATCAAGTGGTTTCTGCCATGTTCGACACCAAGACATCTATTCACATGGTTCGAATCGTATCACGTAGGGATTGGTTAGAAGACCTTGGGTTGAGTAATTCACCTTGCTATATGTTTCACCCAGGTTGCAGAGGAGTTCTGGGCACGAAACACGTCCATTGTTACATAGATCCACTTTGTATTGGTTGTGGTTATGTCTTGTCATTTCGTAGATCCACTGTGTATTCTTCGTAGCTACGATCAGTCTGAGTCATCAAAGTATAGATCCACATTGTATCTTTGGTGGCTATACCTTGTTGTTACCAATACGATTATGGATCCGCAGTGTATACTATGGCGGCCATATCTAAAATCTTAATCACCCAAGCATAGGTATGCCTGCCTTGGGTTTTGAAATATGTCATGGTATTTGTTGGATGTTTGTGTGCAGCTTTCGTCAGGTTCTCCGAGTCTATACCCTTGCTTGAGCATCTACAAAGCATTTCAGTCATCAGTTCACATCTTCTAACTTCATACTTTGGGGGGCATTCTGTTACACGTCAAAATTGCTCAGATGGATAAGTGTCGCATTGTCCCTATCAGTCGTCGTAAGTGTCGCATCTTCCCTACAACTTTTGCAAGTGTCGCAGACAATGTTCAGACATGATGTCGTGATAACGACGCTAAGAAGGAACTTATGACACCTCATATAACTGATTTGAAGATCAAGAACTGATCCACTGGAATCAAATAACTCTTGATTTGAAGTTGTTGTTATCCAGGTTGTGGATCTTTCAGGCAAGGGTTAGACGAAGAGGACTTGACAAAGTTGTCGCATTCGCATCTACGATTGTAAGTACTACTGTCGTTATTCTCATTAATATGACATGCTTGGCCTGTTTCTTTCTAGTTTGTGTCCAATGTTACATGAACTTATCATTTAGTGATAGATCTGTTTTCAAGCTAATGTCAATAGATTAGGAAGTGGTCGTATCTTGTTTTTTCTACAGACCTCAGCGAGGAGAAAAAGATTGGAGCGCGACTCAGAGCGTGCAGGGACAAACGTCGATTGAAAGGTACTTCTGTTATCCTCCCTTCTCATGCATTAGTTTAGATAGATTTGAAAGGAAGTCAGTGTCCACGTTAAGCATTTTTCTGTCTAGGGTTAAGGTCAAGCCTTAGAGGTGATCTACCTGTCCGCAGGGAGATTTTCCTACAACACCTAGGATTAACACATAGTTCCTTTCTTTTTTTTTCGAGCTAGCTCCCATTTAATTATCCTTTGCATAAACTATATATGGCTTAGTAATCAAGGTTATAACATAACATAACATAGCACCTACAAACAACATGATTCTCATACCCATGGGACTGTTCTGTATCGCAGGTAAATACCAACAACATAATGCATCAACCACCCATTTATCACATCGAATGAAACCAATACTGCAGCATCAACTGTATAGAACTATGTAAGCAACATCATAACAGCAGCAACATATAAATGCAATATGTCTATCATTGCACCTATAGTCTACAAGTGGGTCCCACCTACTAGTATTATATTATTATCATAATTAAATAATAACGCTTTAGCAATCCTTTGCGGGTGGAATTCATCGTCGCGATTTTAATCGTCAACAAACTAGCGACTCCATAAGGAAATCTATTTCTAACAGATTAAGAACTCAGAATGTTTAGTTTTGCAGACCAGTAACATCAGATCAAGGAGATATACATCAGAATGATTATGCAACAGGGGGAAGTGAGCATATTTAAGGGGAAAATGACCAAGAATTTGGGAATAACCCATGGAAAGTGTTAAGTATGAGGGGGTTTATCCCTGTAAGCATAATCATTCAATTAATCACAGTAAAGAATTCTTGACTTCAAGGAGAAACATTTTCTGAAATGGTCTTTTGAATCTTGAAATGGATGGAAGAAAAGGAAAGCATAAGAGGGATAAAACCAACTATCTTCTAAAATAGCAGTGGAAGGAGATAACAATTTCAACGATGCTTTCGAGGGGAACATCATGAAAATTGTGTAACTCGATTGTTATTGATTAACAATACTTTGCATAATAGCGTTGTTGTGGAAAAACTGATCCAAAATTTTATTTTGACAAGAAATGAAGTCAAAAGAAACCAAATAGCAAGAAATGAAACAACAGAATTGAAATAACAGAAATGTAAAATCGAAGCAATTAAAACAACTATAATACATAAAACATTCCATACAGCGTTAAACTTTTCAAGTTGGTTCCACGTAATGTTTTAAGTGGGAACCATGAGTGCTATAGGAAAACAATTGCTCTTGTAAGTCCTTTAGGATGTAAGAATTTGTGCCCAGGACAAAAGAGATCTTAAAAGGACCCAGCCATAATTTTTCGAACTTTGAATGCCTTCCTCTATCAGCATGATTTGAATCCTACAGTAGTACTTTCTCATTAACTTTAAATTTGACAGCCTTGACACTTTTGTTGAAATATATTTTAACGGTATGTTGTCTTCTCTTCATATTATCCAACGCAAACGTCCTTTGCTCCTCTAAAGCCAAAAGTGCATTCATTCTTTGAGAAACATCAGAAGAATTTAATTCTTCAACCTGTAGCATTAAACTTAAAGAGGATAGTTCCAAATTGGTAGGAAGAATGGCTTATTGCCCATAAACAAGTTGGAAAGGAGTGCAACTAGTACTCACCTTGGTGGTAGTGCGATCTGCCCAAAGGGCGTAAGTGAGGAGAGTGTGCCATTGGTGAGGCTTATCTTCAATGAGCCTCTTGATAATTTTTACCATATTATTTTGTGTACACTTGGCTTGTCCATTACCTTGGGGATAATAAGCTGATGAGGTAAAATGTTTAACCCCCAACTTAGATAAAAATTGGGTCAACTTAGTAGAAATAAAAATGGTACCATTGTCTATAATAATTTCCAAAGGAAGATCAAATCTAGAAAAAATATTAGTTTCAAGAAAATAAATCACCTTCTCATCCTGCAAATTCTTAAGTGGGACAACTTTAGTCCATTTCGTAAAATATTATGTGGTTTTCAAGATAAAGACTTGTCATGCTGAAGACAAAGGATTAGTAGGACCAATGAAATCCAAACCCCATTTTGAAAAAGGAAATTCAAGGAGGATATGTTGTAAAGGCATGGCTAAAAGGCCTTCTTTCCCAACAAACTTCTGGCACTTGTCACAAGATCTTGAAAAAACATAAGAATCACGAAAGATTGAAGGCCAATAATACCCTTTCTTGATAATCTTAAAAGCAATGGTTTTAGTAGAAAAGTGACCTCCTACATGAATAACATAATTTGAAGAACCATGAATCTTTTGTAACAATTTATGTGCTTCCTCATTGTTCACGCAGTGAAGTAACATACCATCGACAGATCTCCTAAATGAGAAGTCTCCTATAATGACGTATCTAGTTGATTCGTGACGGAGCCTTCTTCTTTGATGGGTATCTAAGTTATCTAGACATCTTTGATTTTGCAATTAATAAACTATATCTTTATACCGAGGATGATCAGACATGGGAAGGAATTGATTGTCAATGTAAAACAGTGTTGATAGAGAGTTATCTTTCTCATCAATTTCTTCACTAGTTTCAGCATGCTCAGCTAAGTGAAGGGATAAGCCACATCCCTTGATGGTGTTAGAAGTCACAATAGTTAAATCATGATCCTAGATCTTGGCAAGCCAATGTGCAAGCTTCCTTGAAAGATAAGTCTGTGAGAGTAAAAACTTGACAGCAGGTAAAGGGACTTTTACCAGCATGTGCTTACCTAAGATGAAGTGGTGAAACTTTTCAACATCCTTAACAAGAGCAAAAGCATGATTTTCAATAAAATAATATTTAAACTCATTATCTGACAAACTTTGACTCATGTAAGCCACTGGTTTTTCATTTACTTGGTCATCACATTACATGAGGATAGCAGAAATCGCTTCCTATGTGGCATTAGTATATATCATAAATTCTTTCTCAAAATCTGGCTTCGCCAAAACTGGTGTGGAACTGATTTCCTTTTTGATCCCTACAAAAATATTTTCGACATCATCTGTCCAAGAAAAGGAGTGATATTTCTTAAGAATATTGTGAATTGGCTTTACCATTACATCAAAATCAAGAACAAACATACAGACAAAGTTAATAACCCCCATAAAGGCTTGAACCTCCTTCTTGGATGTAGGAGCAAGAATATTTAGGATAGCAGCAATCCTTTTAGGATCTATACTTATTCTTGAATTGGAGACAATGTGTCCAAGGATCTTGCCCTTGGTAACGTCGAAAATAGACTTAGAAGGATTTAAAGAAATGCCAAATTTCCTGCATCGCATGAGAACCCTATTAAGATGACCAAATTGATCTGATCGGTTTTTAGAATACATAGTTAAGTCATCAAGATAAATCTCAATAATTTTGTCAATCAAATCGTCAAAAGCTATTTTCATATCTCTTTGAAAAGTGGCACCTTCATTAGATAATCCAAAAGGCATACGTTCATAAGCGAAAGTTCTCCAGCGAGTAATAAAAGTGGTTTTATATTTATCTATCCTTTTTACCTTGATTTGATTGTAACTAGAAAAATCGTCAAGTAAGGACATCATCTGTGACCCTACAACTTGTTGCAAAATCATTTCCATATTAGGGAGAGGAAAGTGATATTTTATACTAGACCTATTCAATGCATAAAAATTCACGCATATTCTGATCTAACCAGTTCTTTTCTGAACGAGAACCAAATTGGAAACCCACTTATAATACTTAACTGGGAAAATTATCCCAGCCTTCAAGAGTTTTTCCAAATCCTTTCAAATAGTTGCTTCCAGTCAGGCTTAATGGGTCTTTGTTTTTGCCTAACTGGTTTTATACCCTCCTTGATAGAAATGGCATGATTTCTAAGAACTGGATCAAAACCACGAAGATCCTCATAAGACCAAGCAAAAACATCTTGAAATTCACCAAGAAGCTTAGCGAACTCCAATTTTTCTTCATCAAAACATTGGGCACCTATTTTAACATTCTTCGGATACTCGGGTGTTCCAAATTTCAAGGAAATGATTTCACCCACTTTCCTTTTCGAATCCTCCTCTTTATGTTTTTCTTTGTTTCCTACATCGCTCGATGAAAATGAACTTCCTAGAGGAGTCAAGCCCTTATGAATTTTGTTATCCTCCATTGATATAATTTCCTTAGGCTTATAAGGTTCATTTTGGATGAAAGCACATATTCTCTCATCACTAGTCATCACTAGGGAAGACCTTCCATGCATCTACATTGTCAGGAACGTGTAGACAATACAGAGATTGAAAGGTACAATCAGGTCTTTGTGGCAGAAGCTGTCGAGTAGGAGCGGCTGCAAAAACAGCTAACCTGACATCCATTGAGTTCAATTCTCTTTTAACATGAGTGATGTTGAAATATAGCAAGTTTGAGATAAGTGCCCAAATAGTTTGGGTGTAACGTTTCATTAACTTGTTACTAGGAGAGTATATCTTATGTACAAGTTTTACAGCAAGTTCGGAATCCCCCAAAACTGTAAGGTGACCACAACCTAGATTATAGGCATTTTCAATGCCTAGCAGTAACGCTTCAAATTCAGTGACATTGTTTGTGCAATAAAACTCTAACTTATAGGAAAAGTTATGAATTTTACCCACAAGAGAGTATAAGATAATACCATATATGTTTCCTTCATTGGAGCATGAACCATCAAAGTGCATATGCCACATCCCATCCTCTAAGTCAATTTGTTCCAAGGTACTGTTGTCCTCATCTGCAAGGATGGAATACACTCCTAGGTCCTCCTAGATATAATTCACATTAGGTTGTGGGACGCTTTCTATGTAAGGTGAAATTCTCCCCTCTCTTAGGACTATGATGTTTTTACCATTCCTAGGAATGGATAACTGTGTCATGTCGAGTGAGAGGTATCCACCCATCAAAACTTGTCAATATCTTCCTAAGATGATAGAGTAATTACTCACTGGCATATCAATTACCTAAACATTAAGGGTTGTCCTTATTTCAAGATTCGTGCACAAAACCAAGGTCACGCCCTTGATTTCACCTATGTTCATTCGTTGTAGACTATTATAAGAGAGCATGCTTTTGGTATTTTTATTTGTACAAGACAAGCCTAGCTCTTCCATAATAATATTTGACATTACACTTGGGCCCGGACCACCGTCAATGAGACAACAATGGGCTATTTTGTCCATAACCTTTACAGAAATAAAATAAAAAAATGGGGTTTTTTTTATAGGGTGTCTAAAGTTATGTACACCTACTTTATTTACAAATGAATCCTCTTCATCTACCTCTTCAGAGAGGTTGGCTACAATGGAAACTTTTACTTCCACAAAAATTTTCAGATGATTTTGTTGCTCAGGGGCGACAACCATGTCTAGGAGGTTAGCATCAACTTTAATATTGTCCAATTGATTGACAATGTTGTATTTGGAAGAGGGAAGAGGGGAGGTATTTCCTTGACTGACAGGATATTTAGAAACCTGAACAATAGCAACTGGTGAAGATGATCTAGGGCTAGAAGAAGTGCAAGGAGGATCATATTTACCTTTTGGAGCATAGGATGTATTCCTAGTATTTATGATCATAACATCCTCTGGCTCCGCAAAGTCTAGGACAACAATAGTAGTTTCAAGTATTTTACCAAAGATTTTGTCTTTAGCACTCTTCTTTACCTCACAAGTACTTTCCTCGTGGTGTTCCTCGCAAAAGTTACACCAGCTACGAGGCATGATTGCTTTAGGCTGAAAATTATTTTCATTAGGATTTCTAAAGGGTGGTGAAGAAGAAGATGAAGCCCCAGGGGCAAGTGAAGGGAAATTTCCTTTCCACTCATACTCTATCATTCGATTATTCATGTATTTTACAAGTTGTAATAGGGTGAACATGTATGTATATGTAATTGAATCTCCCTTAGGAAGACATGTTCTTTCAAGTTGTTCTTCATACTCTAAACAAGTATGCAGAGCGGAACCAAGGTTATAAATGGCCTTTTTTTCAAGCCTATGATTGTAGGGGGGATGTAAATCATTATAGTAATGCATGAAAGTGGCTTGGTTCTGAGGGTGAATGAGTTCATGGATTTGGATATATAATTTGGTGAAACGCAAGTTGAAAGACTTGATAGTTTCATTGTCCTTATAAGCAATGTTATTGTATTCTCGTAACTGCTCAACTAGGATTTTGGACTACCCGTAGGTAGACTTGAACCAATACACTAACTCCTCCCAAGTAGAAATAATCTTGGGAGGACGGCCAAAGAAATCGGTTGCATCCTTCCCTTCCATAGAATTAACAAATAAGTGCATACAAGTTTCATTGTCATTGGCTCCTATGTTGTGGCAGGCATTAAAAAATGGCACCAAGTGTTCATTCGTAGTGACCGTGTTATTCCTTGAAAACCTAGGGAGATTCTTTTTGAATTTAGGAGGTGGACGAGTAGCAGCTGCTAGGTTAAGAGGGGAGGAAACATGCCACATAGTAGTTGTAGCATCTTCTTCAAACTGAAAAATCCCAAACTTTTTAATGACTTTGGAAGGGTTTGTAGTAGATTGAACAGGGACTTGGTGACTATATAAACTACCAATCACTGACGAGGCTAAAGGTTGAGATGAAGAAACACCTCCAGTGCCACCAGAGCCACCACTAGATGCCATATTGTGCACCATAGGTAAGGGAGAGAAAGATGAACTGGTTGAATCGGACAAATTTCTCCTTAGAGTAATTTTTTGGGTTGATAAAACAACATTTTTTCTTCCTATTTCAGCAATAGGATTAGTCTTAGGTGATAAAACTCTTCTTCCCCTAGAGATGCGAGGATCTAAGGACATTAAAAGAAGATCAAAACTGTATGAAAAAGAAAGCTATGGTTGATTCCTAGGTTGTCTTTGCCTAGCTTCCCAATGTTCTCGGACACTTATGTCTTATTCAATCACTACCCATGAGCGTTCAAGCTCAACCTGGGTATTAGTGGTTCCTAAGATGGTATTAAACAAGGTTAAATCAATGCTAGTCTGATCTTTAAGACCGGGTTCAATATTGGGTTGCCTTGCAACAAGTACATGCATGAAGAAAAGAAACAGTCAAAGGATCAATATCATAAATATAAATATATTTAATGATAATCAAGCATAAAATCAACCAGAGAGATATGGAAGATCTTCCCAGTATGGTTGCCAAATAAACGTTGAGGAAAAGATATGACTTTATCTTACTCAAGCATTTTCGAATCTTACTTGTCTAAGGCAAGATAGCCGGGAATATTACCCTATGTTTATAGCCTCAAAAAGTGTTTCCCAATCCACAAGTATTAGTTACAAGGGCTTAGGCTGATTTTTTTAAATAAAAGTTTTCTGCAAAATATAACATTTTTATATAATTTGTTGAATATAGAAGATCGCAAAAGTAACTGTGGAGATCAAAAGAAAAAATACCAAGTCACATATTAACACAGATGAGACGGAATAGCAATCGCTTTATTTCATTCCAAGAAATCAAAAGAATTGGTCTCTTTACAAAAATCCTTGTGGGGGCATGGACCAAGGTCAAACTTAGATATCCACGATGAAAACCATACAAAAAGACTCTGACAATAAGTAAAAACTAAACTTTAAAATCTAGATCAACTTGCCACAGACTGCTCCCACTTGACTTTGCACAATATCCTTTATCAACCATGAAATTTAATTCATAAACAGACAAGTCTACACAGACTATCAAAGATGGATCAACACCTCTAAAATAAGCATCTGAATGATATGGTTCAGCCTTGAACCTTGTTGTCTACAATAGGACCATGTTGTCATAAAAGAGAATTAGGATTTTAATGAATTGAAGAATGAATGAAAACTGAACTATCTCAATAAAACTCAAGAGCAAACCTTAGTATGTTTTCTCCTTCTATTCTACTCTTATTATTCCTTCTCATTTGGATTTTATGTATTCCAAATTAGTTGAAGTAGTTCAACTACCTCATTTAGTTAAGTTAACTAAAACTCAACTAACTTTTAGTTTAGGGGAAGAATTAATAATAATAATAATAAGGGTCTTCTATTAAATAATAACTAGTAGGTGAGACCCCTTGTGACTCCCTTTAATTTCTTAACAAAAATAAACATAATTAGACAATCAATCAAACACACCCCTCCTTGTGGCTCCCATAATCATTTCCATAATTTGAAATTTAAATATCAGAGCTATTTCAAATTATATCAAAACATGTAAATATTCACAATATCCAAAAATAGTTTGTTGTCCAAAACTTTCAACAGTCCATTGTCCTCAATAAATCAATAATAAAACATAATCAAAAACTGTATTTGCAACTTTGAGAGGCAATTGTTCCTTTGTTGTTTCTATCCCCTTTTGACTTCCCTGGATAGCCTTAGGTTGGGTCGAACCTTGAGGCTTGATCTCATTGATGACATGGGAACAATCATCTCTCAACTGCATACGAGATGATACTAACTTGGTTGAATCACTTGAAGGAGAGGAGGGGGCAACAAAAAAAATTCCTTTGTCATGCATGTGGTGGGATTCGGTTTTGATTCTTTTTCTTGTGTGGGAGGATTGTATAGGTGAGTGCGTAGGGGAAATCTGAACATTTGGGTTAACAGGTGGAGGAGGAGGAGGTAAAGACAAATTTGGCAAGCCACGATGGTAGGAGACTGTTGGGTGAACAATCTCCTACCATCTGTCTTTCTCGGGAAATTCAGGTTGCAAAGAAACATGAGGCGGCACACGGATACCAGGAACATGTTGGGGATGGAAGGGAGGCCTCTCTGTTCTAGGATGGACTATACTTTGTCCAATCCAATTGAAAAATACAACTTGAAAGAGATGGTTTAACTCTTGAGGATCTGCATCGAAATGTATTGAGAATTTGGGCCTTCTAGGCCCTCTGTTCCAATTTCCTTTGCCCCTATTGTTTCTACCATGACTTCCTCTATTGAAGAAGCTCATCATGTATGCAACAATTATTAGCAACTAGCTCTTAAACATACCATACATGGAATTCTCTTAATATGAAACAAAGTTTGGCTCAGCAATCACATCAAGCCCATGCAATCCAATCCATAAAATTTATCTAATAATTGTCAAATGAGCAGGGGGTGAAAAAGGGTTCACGGATATCTGAGGGAATTGTATTGAACGAAAAAGTGATATCATGATCAGGAGTAAGAACACGATTATTTCTCGACAATTGATTAAATAACTGACTGTGCAATAATATCAAAACATATCAATTGTCATCTATCTCTATGTTATTTTTTTATCATTGTCATACATAGTTTTAATTTAATTTTAGTGAACAGGGCGTGCAAAATGGATTTGGGATCATGAGGGGAATTATAATGAGGTAAAAAGTGAGAAAATGAGAGGGAAGTAGATGGATATTGTTCATAAAATAAATTAAATCAATCAACTATCATAACTATGTTTCAAATTTAATCCAAAGAGCATCCATTTCCAAGACCAAAACATTCATTGTTCCTCAATTTCATACAAACTGCTTGCTATCTCAATAAAAATTTAATTTCCCAGAAATTTATAATAGTATGTGTATTATAACTTATGCAAACATTTCCAATTCAACAGTATTGTATGCTCTAATGTTGATCTCTTTCCTTTTTAAAACAAACAAAACATGCACAACAATATTTTTTGTCAAAGCCCAACATTTATCCTTGGTAATCAACCATAATACACCCAGGATAAACAATCAACAGTCATTGTAATCTAATAAAAATCAGGCTCGATTTAATTACCCACAGGTTCCTTTTAAATGATGGACAGACTTAAGAGCATGCACGATGAACCAACCATATACATAGGTCTTCAATCATATCATTGACACAATCTTGAATCAACAACAACAATCAACACCAAAAATATAACCTCGATCTTGATCTCTGTGTGAATTAATACATATACACTTCCTTTTAAAACAATCATAGTCTGTTTTGTTTTGTTTTTGTTCAATCACTGCTCTGTTAGGGTTTCAACATCGAGCCCCTCTACGCGCGCCACCCTGAGTTCCTATTACGGCCATGGAGGTCAAGGAAGGGGGGCCTTCTAGCCCCTCTTATAGTTTCGTCATCACCCCTGAGATCAGCTTTAAGAATTTCAAATGATCACCCTTTGAGCTTCCAGCGGAACTGGAAAACATCCTCTAGGAGGATGAGATGCCAAAGGAAAAACCTATGGAGATTGAACCTGAAACAAACCATCCAAAAGAAGCTCGCACCTGGGAACCTATAAAATGCATTCTGCAGGCTCCTGTCACCCCCAAATATACTATCAACTCTCCAAGAATAGAAGATAATAAACAATACATGAAGGATTTCGCCCTGATAGGAAAATTTCTAGGACTATGGCCATCAAAAAAAGATTTAGTTAAATGGATTCAGCATTGGTGGAAGCCCAAAGGTCACTACAATCTTCAGCTCGGATCAAAGGGATTCTTCACTATCATCCTGCATAACCTAGAGGACATAAACTGGATCTTTGAAGGAGGGTCGTACTTTTACAACTCGGAAGGTCTTTTCCTTTGTTTCTGGATGGAAAATTTCAGCCCAGAGAAGGAGGACTTCACACATGCACCGGTTTGGTTGCGACTATACTCGTTACCTAAAGAGTTATGGCTGGAGGAAATACTAGCAAGTATTGGCAACACAATTGGCATATATGTCAAAGCTTCGGAGGCAAAAAAACAACAAAGGTACACTGCTTATGCACGTATTTGTTTCTACTTAAATATCTCCAAACCACTACCCGGAGCCATAAACTTGGATTACCGGGATGAAGAATGGTCCCAAACCTTAGATTATGAGCATATCCCCTTCCGTTGTCGAAAATTCCACAAACATGTCCATCTCTTCTATGATTTCCCCTTAAATAATTCCAGCAAATCAAACCCTAAGAATCCTAACAAAATCAAGGACGGTTTCACCCAAGTCACAGGGCACCACAGGCATCTGGCCAAAAAAGTGCCTCCATAAGCCCCCTATGGACCCTCAACTAGTAACTCTTTCAAAGCCCTTCAGAATCTGTTATAAAATCCCATCAATCCCTCTGTCCCCGTGACAATTCCCATAGCCCCAAAGCAAGTCTAGGTTAATTCAAACCTCAACCCCCCTACCCCTATAACCACTCAAATACCTCCCTTCCAGGGAATCTAGGACTAGAAATAGGAGACCCTGACATAGATATGGAGGATCAAGAACTGGCTGGAATAGACATGGTACACCTAGAACAAGCCTACCAAAAACAACAACTCTACACCATACCCCGAGATCAGTTACAAAAATTCCACAAATTTTTCCTCAAATCTACAGCGAGAGGATCGACCCGGGCCAACTCAAATCTAGGAATACAAAAAGGAGGCTCAAAATAACAACGCAAACCCACCAAAGAAGAGAATAAAAGGGGCAAAAAACCAAAGCACCAACTCATTCAAGATGTCAGCAATTTCCTAGTGAACTCGGGCCAAATGCACCTAATCTCAGACAACTTTCCTCCCCTCCAACTCTCACCTTCCTCATGAAGATGTTATCTTGGAATATAAGGGGACTCAATGCATGAAGCAAGAAATGCTTGCTCCGAGAAAGGATAATGAAGGAACAACCGAACATTCTTCTCTTGCAAGAAACTAAATGGGTGGGAGAGGAGGACTCTCAAATACTTTCAAAATGTTGGAAACAAGATAAATTAGTTGAAGTTGATGCAAAAGATGCAGCAGGAGGGCTTGTCATACTCTGGAACCCTGCCACTATATTGATGGAAGGATTATTCACTTCCAAATGGACCATCACAACCTTCTTCAGACTCATCGGTTCGAACAAGCCATACTTTGTCATGAATTTCTACGACCCTGCAACCCCAGGAGACAAGGAAGCCTTCCTCCATCACTTAGAATGGATTTCTAATCACATCAACAATGATCGATGGATCCTTTTGGGTGGTTTCAATATGATAATTGGCCTGGAGGAAAAGAGGGGTGGTACTCGCAGATTAGGAAATGACAGTGAGCAGTTCCACTGAATCATTAGCTTGTTGAATCTCATTGATGTAGAAATGGACAATGGACCTTTTACTTGGTCCAATAGACGCTTAGGGGCACATAATGTATCCTACAGATTAGACCGTTTCTTAATCTCATAACCCTTCATGTTAGATGGCCTCTCTTGGCATACCATTGTGATTGATACTCTAGGATCTGACCATTGGTCGATACTTCTTTCAATAAACATCAATGGTACCCTAGGTAGGAAACCCTTTCACTTTGAAAAATTCTATCTAACACACGCAGACTTTCAAGAAAACATAAATCTCTGGTGGAAAGCAGCAGTAAACACAATAGGTACTCCTATGTACAAATTTCAACAAAAGCTGAGAAACCTCAAGAAACACTTAAAGTCCTAGAATAAATCAACTTTTGGCAACATTTTCCACGCTTAGGAAATCCTCAATCAAAAAATTCAAGACCTTCAACAACAAATCAGACTTCAAGGCCTCACTGATTCTCTAAAGGAACAAGAATCCATTCTCAACAAACAATTGGCAGAAAGATGAGTGCAGGAAGAAATTCTCTGGAGACAGAAATCTCATATCCAATGGCTCAAAGAGGGGGAAAGAAACACCAAATTTTTCCACAGATCGATGCTTCAACGCTGCCACACTAATCACATTACTCACATTGTTTTGTACCAAGGCTTGGACATCCAAAAACACGCAGACATAGAGAAGGAACTATTGTCTTACTACAAAAACCTTCTTTCAGAACCCCCTATCACTCGCACCCAAGCTATCGAATCTATCCTCAAGAACATTCCAAAGGAGGTCACCAAAGAGCAGAACGAGGCTTTGATGCATCCAACTACACAAGAAGAAGTTGATCAAGCCCTCAGGGACACCCCACTGGGAAAATCCCCAGGGCCTAATGAATTCACAATGGACTTTCTCCACCATTCATGGGATATCATCCGAGAAGAAGTCTGGGAAATCATAAAAGATTCTAGAAAAGTATGGTAGGTCCTACAGGGCCTCAATGCAACCTTCATCACTCTCATTCCAAAAGAGAACAAAGTCACCTCCCCAAGTCATTTCCAACCCAATGCACTCTGCAATGTGATCTATAAGCTCATCATGAAGGTCATCGCCAAGCATCTCAAACCTATCCCACCGTTCATCATCTCTCTGGAACAGTCAGGGTACGTGGAGGGAAGACATATCTTGGACAACATAATTCTTGCACACGAATTAATCCACTCACTTCATTCAACTAAGTCCCCTAGTATGCTTCTAAAACTGGATCTTTCCAAAGCTTTTGATAAACTTAGCTAGAATTACTTGAAGGAAACCCTTCTAGCCTTTGGTTTTGACCCCTCTTGGGTCTCCTGGATTTTCAATCTCACTTCGTCGGCCTTGTTCTCCATCCTATTCAATGGAATTTCGTTCAAACCCTTCTCTCTGACCAGAGGTATTAGACAAGGGGATCCACTCTCGCCCTTTCACTTCATCCTAATGGTGGAAGGGTTGAGTCCAACCATCAAATCAACCATCACCAATCATTCCCTCTCAAGTCTCACCCTCCATGGAATCTCCCCGCCCATCTTGCACAGTCAGTTCGTGGATGATATCCTCTTGATGGGACTCCCCACGCTCTGAGAATCTCTTCTAATTCACTTAGTGATCAAGCTTTTCTGTGATGCTTCAGGTATGGAAGTAAACTTCTCTAAGTCCCAAATTTTCTTCTTCAACACGCCCATCCAGATCCAATGTCATATCACGCATCTCTTGGGGTTCACCCACAATTTACTCCCTTCTAAATATCTTGGCATCCCTCTTATTGACAATCCATTAAGGAACAACTCTTGGGAAGATCTGTTATCCAATTTCAGGAAAAAACTTGCCTCTTGGAATTTTCACTCCCTCAATCTGTCAGGTCACTCCCTCATCCTCCTCAAGTATGTCCTTCAAGACCTCCTTATCTATGCTTTCTCGGTGCTTAGGCCCCAAGCTTCATCCTCAAAATTCTAAGAAACATCCAAAGGAGATTCCTCTGGAAAGGAACCAAATATGGTGGCAAATGGGCTTTGGTTAGTTGGCAAAAAACATGCAGACCAAAGCATGCAGGGGGACTCAGACTCAGAGATTTGTCTATCCTCAACAAATTCCTCAGTGCAAAACTCTGGTGGAGATGATTAAAAAGGCCTTAAGACCTCTGGGCGCGCCTTTGGAGGAAAAAATACACACCGTCCACACCGAAAAAATAACTAATCAAATGGAATGGTCAAGACCCCTAATATATTATCTGGAATGCAACCAAGCAAAACAAGGAGGCGATCATGGAACACGCTTTCTGGGAATTGCAAGATGGGACCTCGGCCCTCTTCTAGAGTGACTCTTGGAAACATCTTCCGACCCTCGACAAGGACCCCACTTTAAGAAAATTTATTCCCTTAACGATAAGAGAAGGCCTCCAAAAATTAGTCGACTTCTAGATTCCTGAAGAAAATAGAGTCACCTGGTGCAAATGGAAAAACACCCACGAAGAGCTGAACATCCCCCCTGATGTAAATCTTCAACCACTACTAGATCAGCTCACCTCCGGGAGAATATTCAGACAACAAGGGGAGGACATCATAAGATGGGGGCACTCCAACACTGGCACCTTCAACCTTCAAGAGGCTTATTTCCTCAGCACAGGACATAATTCCCTCCCAAAAGAAGTCGTTTGGAACAAACTCTGGGGCGTAAATATCTTGCCTAAAATAAACACTTTTCTTTGGTTAACAATGAACAACAACATCCTTACTTGGGACAATCTAATGAAAAGAGGCTTTGCAAGCCCCTTTTGGTGCCATCTTTGTTTCAATGAGGAGGAGACTTAGAATCACCTTCTCAATATATGCCCCTACAGTTTGCAACTTTGGGATCAATGCACCAGCATCATGAGAACCTCTGATAGAAATCGATCTGGCATAAGGAAAACAATTGAGGCATGGAGAGATTCAATAATTCACTCTCCCATCCTCAATAGGATTTGGCATCTTCTAGCTGGATTTATCCTATGGAATATTTGGAGAGAACGGAATCACAAAATCTTCAAATCAACCTCCTTGAATTGGCAAGAAGTCTGGTCCAAAATCCATTCCAACATTAAGGAAACAATCAACTTACACCTCTGAATGGATCAGGATTTGAATTACCCACCAACTAAGCAAGTTATTCTCAATACCTGAAAAGTCTGCCTCTCCTCTTCTCTTTCTGCCCCAATCCTAGGTAATACTGCTAAGATCAACCCCTCCTATTGGGAGGTCCCGCAAGATGGGTATCATAAAATAAACTTCGACGAAGCCTCCAAGGGAAATCTGATACTCGCAAGTTATGGGGCCTCCATATGCAACAAAAAAGGAGATATCCTCCACATCTCAATTGGGAACTTAGGTCATAACACTAACAATGTAGTTGAGCTATGGGGATTTCTCAAAGGACTTTAAGCGGCCAAAGATCAAGGGATAAATCTCCTTATAGTGGAAGGAGATTCGCAGATAATCATCAACCTCCTCTCACATCTCCTAAATGGTTCAAAACCGGAAAATATCTCCCCAAGTTGGAGACTCGTGAATGGGTTAATCAGAATAAAGTCAATTCTTCAACCACAGGGGTAATTCTTCCCTCCCATGTCCAAATAAAATTAAATCAAGTGGCAGATATGTTGGAAAACTTCGGGGTAGACCTGCATGAAGGAGACTTCTTGTTGTTTTCCTGCCTCATGTCCTACTCATCCCTTCGTTTTTGCATGCATAAACATTGCTCACAACAAGGACCAGACCCCAGATGGGGTGTCATTAGGACCGACGAGTGGATGGATAGTTGGGCAGACACTTGGCCACAACCCACACCACAACATGCCAACTCAGCTCGCACTCACCTCGGCCTTTACTCCATGCATTTAAAACCTCATTAGACGCACCCCCACATTCATTTTCACTCAACTCAGTTTAATACCATGGTGCTCCAGCTCACAGGGATGGTAAATGCTATGGGTTGGATGCATGCCCAGTCCCATCATCTCGCTCGAATCAGTGGTTTTTGGCCCGAGCTAAGGAAATCCATGGATTATTTGAGCTCTCTGTCTCCCGCGTCTCACCCTCATCCACCAATATGCATTTTTCTTTGGCTCTGGTCCAAGCTTTCTCCTACGCTCCACCGTCATTTGCGCTCTCAGCCTCCCACACCTCACACTCATCCTTCAGTCTATATTTGTATTTGGTTCTGGCTCGAGCTCTCTCCTTCGCTCAACCGTTGCCTCGAGCTCCATCTATGGTTCTCTGATTATCTCCCGATGCCTCACCTACGGGGTAAGTCTAAGCGAAGGGCAGCCTAGTACGCAGCGAGAGGCAAAGGCTCGAGGGGTTGTGGCAAGTAAGCTCCTTGGAGATTTCCTCAGGACATTTCTCATGCCTCCATTTTGGAGCTCCCCCATGACTCTATTCGCGCCAACTCTCTGGAACACCCTCTTGAACATGCCACTACACCATATTTACCTCCCTTTTCCTCTCTGTATGATTGTAGAGTCGAGTGGTTCGATAGCTTTGGAAATTCCCTGGGCTTCACTCCCAAGCTCAGCCCAGAGCCGCCACCCCCCACCTTGCCCTCCTCCACCCTCTTCTCCCCCCAGCTCAATCGCCCCTCTCTCTTATTTGTTCTCCCCCCTCCCCTCTCCGGCCTCTCCCTCTTCGTCCTCTGATATTCCTTCACCCCCTCTACCCCCATTTACTTGCTTTTTTTTATTGCAAGTAAATACCAACATCATAATGCATCAACCACCCATTTATTACATCGAATGAAACCAAGACTACAACATCAATTGTATAGGACTGTGTAGGAAACATCATAACATAAGCAACATATAAATGTAATATGTCTATCCTTACACCTCTAGTCTACAAGGGGGTCCCACCTACTAGTATTATATTATTATCATAATTAAATAATAGCGCTTTAGCAATCCTTTGCGGGTGGAATTCATCGTTGCAATTTTAATCGTCGACATTGGGGATGATTTAAGAGTGTTGTAACATATCCCTTCGAAGTTGGGCATGTTCCCTTGTTGGATGACTGATATTTCCCATCTAGGGGTCACTTCCCTTGTGTTGGGTGAAGTATTTGATAAGAGGTTGATTCTATATACAGGTTGGGCGTATTTCTAGTGACCAGTAGTGTTCTTTATATGATGAGTTGAGTATTATGTGTTATGGGTTGAATTCTTCACTAGATGGGTCGGGTTTCACTGTGGGGGATGAGTTATATTATGGTTGGGTCGAGTTACCTCTTGATGGGTGGATTGTATACATGTTGGGTTGTACCTTCTAGTATGTGGTTGAGTTTATTGTTGAAGGTTGAGCCTTTTCCTGTAAGCAGAGATATCTCAAAGTTGGGTCGAGTTCTCTACCATAAGAGCATTGTCCATTGCTTATCCATTTTTTTTTTCTGCAAATGGTTTCTACATGCTTATAATCTTATGCAGCCAAATATATATCAGTTTTCTTGTACTTATTGTTGCATCCTTTGTTGGGTTTTCATTGTATTAATGTTGTCATGAAATAAGAAATGCAGTCAATATTTTGTGGCTCCGATATTGTTATTTTATTGTAAACCATAGTTGGGGATGAGTACCTTATATTTTAGTTTGTTGTCATCTTTAAAATGGGTGTCAAATATATCTCAAAGAATGTGATAAACGGTTGCTAAAGATACTATATCAAAAAACACTTAGTTCCTCTAAACAGTAAATGGTTTGACAAAGTGTCCACACTCTAAACTAAGGAAGAATCCAAAAACGTTAGCCGGAATATTACAGGCTCCCAGACATCTCAAAAGAAACCAAGACAATACTAGAAAAACATGGGAAGCACAAACTTAGCCAAGGTGGTTACGTGAAACTAAAAGCATGAATTGTAAGTACCAAATAACTAAACCATATCATTTCTATCATCATCCAATTTTTATTTATTTACATCCAATAAGCCAAATTTGAGATCTTATGCAATGCAGGGGATCAATTCAAAATTATGACCACTGAAGTAGACCTCCGGCTCGATTTCAAGTTCTTCTTTCAAGTTGTGGTTGAACATTGAAAAATAATGGGGGAAACACAATCTGCCCCTTTGAATGACATTGTAAGTAAAATCAATGGATTTTAATTGTTGATTACTTGTAAAATATAATCACGATTGATTTCTCCCATAAATGAATGTGTCTTTTTGTTTTAAGCAAGAGAGAAACAACAATAATGAGACCAGTAGTGGACAATGACCCCATGATGGTGGAGTGCAACCCGATGATGGTGGTGTGCAGCCCGACCATGATGGTATTATGGCTATAAAATTAAAAGTATGAATTACAATTATCAATATTTACTTGCAAATAGTGTACTTATAACTTTTCTTGTTTCAATGGTATAGCATGTAGACGAGGATGCTTGGCAAGAGCAGGAATGCATGGCAACCGAACCAATGGTCTCGATTAGTCAACCTAGTAAATAACATTGTAATGATATTTGTATTAATGAACTACTTATGTGAATAATAACTTTAACCATGTCAATTTAACCCTTTTTGTTATTGTAGTTGATGCCCTTCAGTAGCAGCCTACACGTTGTGGAGAGTACACAACTAGACATACAACACGTTAGAGCATGCATATTCAATCAATACCAAGGGAGGGACCAACAATTGAAGCAGATCAAGAAATGGATGAGACAATTAACAAATATATGAAAATTAAGAAAAAAAGAAAAAAAAGTGATTATATATATTATGAGAAACATGTATAATGGAAACATATTTTAATGATAAAATTTATTAATATAAACTATTTTTTTGCTACAATTTTTGTTTTTATACCTTCTTATGGATGAATCTATATGTTTTGTATGTACAAAACCACATGCTTTCACACACATTCTTTCTTTTATTTACCTTTAAAAAAAATTTGCTACTTTTTATGCATGAATCATACTATGTCATTTTCAATCGTTTTCCAGTAGATAGATTGGCTATGGGGAAGTGAGAGTGATGCGGGGGGGAGGGGCCAAATGAGCTTCCACCTTCACATGGTTGGACCTATTCAGTAGAGAATAAATTATTCTTGAAACCAAGAGAAGCTCATTCAGGTATTCCACTTTAGTCTTTCTAAAGTGGAATACATGTTGATATGTCTGTTTATTTATTTAATTATTATTTAGTCACACAAGCTTTTATTTTATGATGATCTATGTAGGTCTTCACAATGGAAATGAAACTAACAACTAGCCTATGTGATGTGGTTGTACAAGCTCCTACCTCATCAAGCTCATGGACACACACACAATTAGTACTCATTTGGCCATTTTAGTTAGTGTGTGTGCACAGTTGCCAAAGATTCATGTTGATATTGCTTATGCCATTTCCTGGTAGTTTTATTTCATGAGAAATTATGTATATTCAATATCATAACATAACTTTGTTTTTAACCTCTGTTCATTGTGGTCATGTGCCTAGCAAATTCCAATAGTTGTAGGGTGTTTGTATCACCTTAAAGATTGCATCCATCCTATAAAAACAAACACAGTTTCAGGAATTGTGGGGTGTTTGTCTCACCCTAAAGACTGCATATGTCTTAGAAAAATAAATACAGTTCCAGAATTCTGCTATTTTTAAAGCATTTATGTAGTTATGCTTCATGGAAAAGTTTTATACAAGGTTCAATTTGCATTCCTATCATAGTAAGGTCTTCTTTATCAGTAGAGGTTTTTGATATAAATAGTTTGGATTTTAATTTTATAATTCCATTTTGGAAGTCTATGTTAGATGATGCAGAAATAGGAAGCATTCATATTATTGAGAAGCCAAACCTACCTAAGTACAAAGCTGCCAATTGTCGAGAGGTTGAAGAATTTCTAAAAGAAAATAGGAAGCTTCAAGCACAGTAAGTTGAACAATTTTCTAATTCATTATCACAATCTATATTTTCTTATAGATATAGATATATATGCTCTATGATGTTGTATTTTTTCTAGTTATGCTCTGAGAATAAATTCAAGTAACTTTTAAAGCAATTTAGAGTTATAAATGTAACAATACGTATTTATTGATGCATGTAGTCCCAAACCAATGTATATTTCAACTATTTACTAAATTTTGGGCACAAATCATCCTAACATATGGTCTTTAGGGTTTAAAACATATACACAATTTTGTAACTTGTAAATTACCAACACCATACATGGATTTTTCTTCCTAGGGCATGCATTTTTCATCATTCCCTGTTTTCATGCACTTTATGCATTTATAAGACAACTTTTAACCTTTATGCATAGTAGAGGGTTTTTTGTATCAAAATGCACAATTAAAGGTATGAACAGATGCAAAATCATAAAATACAAATTCCACAATTTGAACCACTCAATTTGGAGGTCATATGAGTCTTAGGTGTGCATTTTACAATAAGACAATTTTACCCTCCATTTTACAAAAAGTCTTGAATCTTGGTTCAAGGTAGAAGTCCTTATTCATTTGAAAATGCACTTTAGATGATATATAAAGATTGAGAATGTTATTAAATTCACCCCAAAACTTAGATCACTAAATTTGGAGCTATATATAAGTACAAGCGTGCATTTCCATCAGGTCACTTTCTTCTATTTTGGTCTCTCAATTTACAAGGAAAATTTTGTCTATTTTACACAACAACCACTTTTATGTTTGCAAATGAAAATCTAAATATGTAGACATGTGTAAAATTATCTAAGACACCCTCAACAACTTGAATCACTCAAATTGCAAGTGTGTTAAGACCTCGACGTATATTTTTGTGAAGCCTGACATGCATTTTGCACAAGGGCATAAATTACACTTTAAAAGAAAAACATGTATTTCATAAGTGTGAGTGAATTTTTAGATGCGGAGGCTTTAACAAGATTGAATTAGGGTTTTATGAAATAATATAAACCCTAATCCTAATCATCTATATCATCATATATTGATAAAATTTTAATATACATCTATTCGACTTCTCAGACTAACACATCTACATGTTCCCTCTGTCTAATGCATCATAAGCATGGCTTTCGGTGTACAACATCAACTTGAAATTTTGTTTTACTTTATTTTCCACCTGATCGGAACTCTGACGCTAATGCTAATCATTGAATCACCAACAGAAAAACCGTACAACTGTCGATTCTCCGATGACTAATGCCCCCAGCACGTTGATGCTCCACTGGTATTTTGTCAGACTATTCATGTTTTCATGTCGCAATGTCGAGGAACTTTACCTACCATAGTGTTGCTACACCAACATAATTTTCTTGCCATAGCGTCGCCACTTCGACAGACTTACCACGCCATATTTTTGGACCGTTGACAGACTTTTCCCACTTGATCTTCACACCTCTAATGGATGCAGCCCACCATAAGGTCACAATTTCGATGGCATGCACATCGATGCATCAACGATATTTACACGTGATATTGTCACACTAACGACGAATGTTGTCGGTATTCTGATGGCATCCTTTTGTGTCGAATGCACGACAACTATATATGTTGTCGTTGTTGTGATGCTCTGTTGCGACAAAAATATAGTGGATTAAAACTCTCTGTAACTGCCACGTGGTAGTTTTCTATGTCGGACATATGCCAAATGGACATAATCGTCAATGGTGCAACACAAAGGCTTTGAAAAACCTATGGAATCTAGTTTGTCAAAATTCTAACAGTCATTCATCGAAATGTCATCGAAACATTATTGGAAATTGTGCCAAATGCACTAGTGATGGTAGAGTGACACTAAAGATGTCAATCACATTATTGATGAAAATAACTCTGACATCATAGAATAGAGGATTGAAGTGTAGAGACTACAATAAGAGCCCAATATTAGGTTAATATGGGATGTCTATTCTGTGCATTTCTTAAGTGTAAGTACCACAATTAAGTTTCTAAATGTCTTCCCTAGAGGATTCTCATTATGCTTGTAATTGTAATAGAATGGAGGACCATTGTGGAATTTACCTTGATATTATTAAGGCAATCTTATTAAATTAAATATAGAGAGTCCCCTCTTGAAGCAGAGGATGCATTTCTCCTGCATCACATTATAAAATTCATATCTCACTGAATTCCTCATAAAAAAGGATCACCCAAATTGGGCCTTGCAAGTGCTCTACCTCTATACAATATCCTCGTGAACACACTCAATTTGAAACCATCATGCGCTCAGTGAAATGCACCAAAATAATTTTATTCATACTCTGATCCAGATGGATTTCGGTGGCGTCCCACCTATTCCAACTGGCTCATTTTGGCAATTTTTCCTACTTTTTGGGTCCCTGACTTTTGGGGTTGTTCTGAGGCCCTAAACAATGTTTTTAGGACTCACAATGATTAGATTTGAAAAGGATTTAGAATTTGATAGCAAAATGTGTAATCCTCAGATAGACCTTTCCATTGGGCTATTGTACGCCTAAAGCAAAGATTGTATGCAAAAGTTATGACCCCGGGAAGTTGATGTACTAGCTTACCCCAACGGGGCCCACGTGACTTTTGGTGCTTCATCTCCTAGGGTTAAGTTTTTGTATGCCTAGGGTTTTGGCATTCATACTTATTCTAAAAAAGGCCTTCAGAGCCTCATTGTAATCATCTTCTTGTGAATGAGCGCAACCGTCAAATCTCTTCTAAGAGATAAGTCGCCACCATTTCAGTAAGCTTGTTTTCCGCTGTATTTTACAGTTTCAATTTATTTTCTTATTGAATGGAAACCAGTTTGACTGCATCTCTGTTATTCTGTGTTAAACATATTTTAATAATCTGTATTCATTTCGTTATGCTCATAAAATCCGAATCATTATGTTATCACTCCAAGAGTCACTCCGAGACTACAATGAGAGTAAGTTTGGTAACATAGAAATAAAAAGACTTGATTGGTTTTGTGGATCAAGAAAAAGAAAACAAGGAAGGGAAAGGACAGTAAGTTGTTGTAAATCAATTATGGACCATTGGGCTATGGAGTCAAGCAAACACCCTGCTCATTAAATGCAATCAATCTGCATATTAGATAAAGGTTTATTGAATAGAGGAAGAAAAAGATAACACAAAAAAGAACATCCATAAGGCAGATATCCTCTCTACATAAATTAATTCAACGTACTTGAATGTAAACAATGACTAATAGGCAAGATACATCAAATCCTCGGATGCTATGGAATCCATTAATCAAAGACAACCATGATCCTCAAGGTGTACAATTCATTCAAGTAAGAAGAAAAATGGGAAAAGAAAGCAAGAGATACAATATGATAACAAAGATATCATGAACCTTCAATAACAAGAATGTTTACAAAAACATAAGCCCCCCAGGGTTACAATGATCACAGGCAAAGTGCCTCCTACAACTCTCTCATCTCTCTTGGCTCATGAATCCAACCCCTCTCCAAGATCTCTCTCCTTCCTTAAATACAATAATATAATCCACATATCCTTAGGAGGTCGAATCTCATCTCCTCCATTGGATTCTAAGCCTTAGAGATAGGTGGCAACAATCAAAGAGACAAAAATCCAACAAACTGCTAATTTTCATAAAATTGTTGGAAGTTATTAATAAATTGTTTCCACCTCACTGCATGAGGTCTTTAATGGAGCTAAAATTTAGGTGAAGGTTTCCCTTGAAATCTAATTGATCCTTTATAATCCATTATAACCCTCCTTGACAGGTGGCAACCTCCCAACAAGGCGAATATCCAATCAACTATGCAAAATAGAGAATTGGCAGCACATTATGTAGCGCACTAGTATTTAAATTGTTTCTCTCAAATGCCAAGCTGGGTCAGGCTGAAATTTGGACAGCAAGTCAACAAGGATATCATATTCCTCTACAAAAAAATCAAAGATGTCCACTTCACCGCTTGGGTTTTATGATCAAATCTCTAACAGTTGCTGCTACAGGAAATTTCGTAGCGCCACTCCTAAAATGGCTCTAAAGATTTCGTAGCACCAATTACATGTCTAATATCTCTCTAATAATAACACATTTTGAAAAAATGAGAGAGATTTTTTTTATTTGGTATCTTATGAACAAAAACCTCCTTCAGTTTTAAAAAATACCTTCCCATTTGTTCATAATCCAAGTTTAAGTTAGTCACTCAAAACTTGCAAAAGCGTCCTTGCAAAATAACTCTGCAAATTCGATAGTGCACCTCCATTGTTTTAGGAAGGTCTCCATTCGCATAAGATTACTGTTTAATTTGTGCATGGATTTTCTAACCCATGTCTTGTGTTGATGACAGGTGTGCTTGGCTCTCGGTCTTGGTGCTTGAGGAAGTTGGCGCTGCAGAATCTCTTAATTCACTAGTGCTGCAAAAATAGATCATAAAAATAACCAAATTTTCTAGTGCAAATTCTTGTGCTAACATAGGCTCCATGGGGGATAGAGACCTCCATGTGAGGCTCTAATAACTCTTGTAGTTTTAGTGTCTTGACCATTGGGTTATGGAGTCAGTCTGGGTACAACTGTCAGTAATCCTGCTAAAGACATAATGCTAGAAAAACTTACACTACTTACAAGATGAAAGAAAACACACCTACTCAAAAGAGCTTATTTATGTACATGCCTACACTAATTGGTTTTACAATGCACTCGGATGAAATCGAACTTCCACCATAGCCACTCAAACAACTTCCTCAATGAATTCTCCTTAGCTTTGCAAATGGAAAACAACAAGCAGGAAAAGCATGGCAGCAGCCATAAAGCAGTCTTCAGAAAATGTTATTCATCTGAATGAGTGAGTGTCATGAAGAAATATGAAAACTTAAGAGAATCAGAGAAATGTGACTCTAGCACAAGTGCTACTGGGTCCTCAAAACTATGATTCAAAACCAGTGGCTTTAAACAAAATGACTGCCACTGCATGAAATGCTTCTTGCTGAGAAAGGTATGACCTGTTTATTCTTCAATTAACAACTCTTGAATATAATTCAATGCATGATATCTAGACTTAATAAAATTTCTTTGATTAATAAGTAAACATTTCTGAGATAAACTCAAGAGGGAGGCGGATCACTGACATAGAACCCAGTGCCAATGTTTCTACCACCAATCTCCAGCCCAGTGAACCAGACGAACCAGAAGAAGGCGAGCACCTTTTCCATTCACAAATGTGGGTAAAAGGCACCCCGTTGCACTTCATTGTTGATAGCGGTAGCCAGAAGAACCTCATCTCACAGAGGTCATCAAGTGTCTATCCATGCCGACAATGTCGCACCCGCAAACCTACACCATTGGATGGATCTGTGTCAGACAATAGTGTCGACTGTCTTACGGCATCAAACCCTTCAAAGACAAGGTATTGTGTGATGTTGCTCCTCTCAAAGTTTGTAATGTTCTTTTGGGCCAACCTTATTTATGGAAACGTCATGTTGTATATGAGTCTAGGCCTCATAGTGTTATTATTACTTTGAACAAGAAATTGTACAGGATACTCGAGGCAGTCCCACCTAGTGTTATTTCCTTGATCTTTGCCAAGTAATATAGGAAGGTCATCTCTCAGACCAAGAAATTTGTCTTCTTCATGATTTTCTCTCAGAGTGAGTGAAAGATCGCAGCCACATCCAGGGCCTTCGCGACCGATCTCTCCACACAATAGAAGCAAGTGGATAAGGTCATGGAATAATACTCAGATATATTCTCCTCGCCTACCATGGTACCTCTGCACTGCTAGGTCAAACATCCCATCGATATGACCCCCGATGTACCGCTACCAAATGGGCCAGTCTACCGCCACTCTATGTTAGAAAATGAGGATATCAAGAGGCATATCCAAGAACTGCTCTGCAA
>ML815598.1:66105-81847 GCA_009831015.1 Picea engelmannii
TATCCATCTAGGATATTTTCCCTGACAAATTCACTTTCCTTCATCTCATTATTCAATAATTAAGCATGGGTTCTCTTACTCCACAAAGCGTCTTCCCGTGAGGACTTTCACCATAAGGGGACCACTTTGAAGTTCATCCATATTTACTTCTTATCAACCATGAAAAAACAATAATGAGTCATATTTACATCAAACACTATTGGTTCCATTACCCAAAACTTTGTGCTACGGGTCTTTCTTCAAGGGTTGACATCAATGACAACCAACCTTAATCAACAAACGGGCCCTGAATAAAATCGAAGTCCAGAACCGGTACCTAATTCCCCGAATCGACGACCTCCTTGATCAACTCACAAGGGAAAAATACTTCAGTAAGATTGATTTGAAGTCTGGCTACCACTAGGTCCCAATAGAACAGACAGATGTATGGAAGATTGCCTTCAAGTCAAAAGAAGGTATTTTCAAATGGTTGGTCATGCCCTTTGGTTTGACAAATGCTCTAGCAACTTTCATGAGGATGATGGACGATATTCTGCGACCTTTCACCAATACTTTTTTAGTGGTGTATCTGGATGACATCCTCATCTACAAAAAGACTTGGGTAGAACACTTGCAGCATATTCAGTAGGTTATGCACACCCTGCGACAGCACAAGCTATATTCCAACTTGTAAAAATGCTCATTCAGCATGGCCAAGGTCCATTACCTAGGCTACATCGTTGATCAACATGGTGTGCATGTGGATCCAGCCAAGATCCAGGTCATCTGTTACTAGTCAGCCCCAACCACATTCACTGAGATCCATAGCTTCTTGGGCCTTGCCAATTTCTATCACAGTTTCGTGTTGGGATTCTCTCATATCGCATGGGCCTTTAACCAAGTAACTAGGGGTGGTGGTAAGGAAACATTTGTGTGGGGCATGTCCCAAAAACAAGATTTCGATGATTTGAGGTAGTGCTTGTGCTTATCCTCAGTACTTTCATTACCAAACCTATAGCAACCCTTTGAGACCGAGACAGATGCTTCATATTATGGTGTGGGCGTCGTTCTCACTCAACACGGCCACCCCGTGGCATATCATAGTGAGACATTATCAAATGTTGTTCGTAAGTACCCTACTTATGACAAACAAATGTACTCCATTATGAAATCCTACCGCCAGTGAAGAAATTACATTCTTGGGAAGGAAACAATCATCCACACTAATCATAAGCCACTATAGTTCATGCAGACACAAGAAAAATTGCAGAATAACCACCATCAGAAGTGGTCCACATACTTGCAGTGGTTCCATCTCAACATCAAGTATAAAACAGAAAGTACCAATCGTGTTGTTGATTGCCTCAACCGAACTCTAGTTGTGACACTCACCATGGTGCTAGACTCTTGTGACCATAATACCTCTGAATGACCTCATCTCTATGAGACAGGCCCTAACTTTTCCACCACCTACAAAATGTTGGGCGCAAACTCAGTTGTCGCTAATTTCCATCTTCAAGATGGACTATTATGTTGTTTGGACCATCTCTGTGTTCCATCAAGCGAGCGAGCGAAGCTGATCTGGGAAGCTCACTGCAGTCGGGTGGTAGGACACTTCGGCTTTGAAAAGACAGTGGTATTACTGCAGAAACATTTCTACTGGCCAAACTTCGACAAGATGTCGGCAAGTATATCAGGTTCTGCACCACCTGCGTTATTGCCAAACCGACCACTAAGAAATAGGGCTTGTACACCCCTCTGCCTACTCCTGACGGACCATGGGAATCCATCTCAATGGACTACATGTCGGGCATTCCGTCCACCAGAAGGGGAAATGACTGTGTTTTGTGGTTGTTGATCGCTTTTCCAAGATGACAATTCCGGTCGCCTACAAGAAGAGCATCACAGCAGAGGACACTGCCAAGCTCTTCTTTGATTGAGTCTGGGTACATTTTGGAATCCTCCAATCCATTTTCTCAGATCAGGACAGACAGTTCCTCAGCACATTCTAGTCGAGCCTTTGGTCATTGTTGGACACCAAGCTCACCAAATTCACTACCTTCCACCCCCAGGCAGATGGTCAAACTTAGGTCGTCAATCCGATGATCATGCATATCTTGTGCATGTATAATTCCAAGCACCCCCACACATGGGATGAGAGTCTTCCCTATGCCCAGCATAGCTGCAATTGAGCCCTACATAGCTCAACTCACCACATTCCCTTTCAGGTGGGATTGGGATTCCAACCATTGGGCCCCATGGATGTTGGACTACCCCTGGTGGCCACCTCATCCGACTCGTCCCCTGATCCACCTGAAGCTGAAAAATCCACCTGATTCATTGAGTGGATCCATCACATCCTCCAACACGTGCAGGATATTTTACAGAAGTCCAATGCCAAGTAAAAGCAGTACCATGATCAACATCGGGTGCCACATAAGTTTTAGGTGGGAGAAAAATTTTGGTTGCACTTACAGAAAGAACGCCTTACAAGGATCCATCAGAAGCTTCGCACACTACATTATGGGCCATACACCATCACCAAGGCTATGGGTGACAATGATTTTGAGCTCAACATTCCTCCTTTCCTTGGTCTGCACCCAGTATTCAACGTGGCTCTCCTTCGGCCATATTTCCCACCATTATTGGACACCTCAGAGATCGTAGAGCAGTTGACACCAATAGAGCTCAACCTTGACTGCATGCAACATTAATCCAATAATCATATTGTGGACACATAGTTCAAGGGAACTTGACATCAAAGGATCCAACTTTATCGAGTTGTCAAAGCAGGGCAACTCCTGCACCAAGAAAAGTGGCTCACCCGGGGCCAAATTCAACATAAATTTCCTCATCTGATGGGGAACTCAACGCAATAGAGACCATTGCTTCTTAAGGGGGGATGATTGATCCAGATGGATTTTGGTGGCCTCCCTCTTATTCCAATTGGCTCATCTTGGCAGTTTGGCAGTTTTTTCCTAGTTTTTGGGTCCCTGACTTCTGGGGCCGTTTTGAGGCCCTAAACAATGTTTTTCAGGGATCGCCACAGTCATACGAAAACTAGAGTTAGAGTCTTATGGAAACATGTGTATTCCTCGGATAGACCTTTCCAATGGGCTATCGTGCGCCTAAAACATAGATCGTATGCAAAATTTATGACCCCGGAAAATTTGATGTACTAGCTTACCCCAATGGGGCCCACGTGACTTTTGGCACTTCATCTCCTAGGGTTAGGATTTTTTATGCTCAGGGTTTTGGAATTTATGCTTATTGTAAAAAAGGCCTTCAGAGCCTCATTGCAATCATCTTATTGTGAATGACCACAACCGTCACATCTCTTCTCAAAGATAAGCTGCCACCATTCTAGCAAGCTTGTTTTCCACTGCATTTTACAATTTCAACTTATTTTCTTATTGAATAGAAACCAATTTTATTGTATCTCTGGTATTCTGTGTTAAACATCTTTTAATAATCTGTATTCATTTTGTTCTGCTCATAAAATCCGGATCATACTCTCTTCTCTTGGATTCAAGCAATCCTTGACACTAGAAAGATCACATGTAACAACTAAATAACAAATCTTATAAGCAATGACAACTCCCTTATTTATAACAAAGTAAAACATAGAAAGAACCATCCATATCCCTCTTCTATGTCTACAAATCTAGGTTGAATCACCGTGGATCCATCAACTAATATATATTATTTGATATACAATGTGAATATGTGTGACCTTTGTATTCCATCTGTTGGAGCCGCCCCTGTTTTTTTTTTTAGCCCTTCACAAGTTTCATTCTTAATGCTTGAAATCTAAAAATGGTTTTTTCTTTTTCGGAGATATTGATGATCTCTAAAGCTTGATCACGTGACCAGCGATGATTTTTCCCCACTCGAAACAAGTCCTACTTGTCGTAAAATGTTTCCTCTTTCGTTCTACTTCGGGATCTCGCAGACCGGATATTATAGCTCATGCAGTTCACACGTCCTGAGTCACGAAACAACGAAGTCATTTTAACTTTTCACTCGAAACAGTAACGAGGGTAAAGTTTGCCTCAACTCATGTTTAAACGTCGTCGGGGTTTTGCGCCTTGGTGATCTTCAAACCCAAAATTTTACTTTCATAACCCCGATAGCCGAGAATATGAGTTCCTTATTTGAGTAACTCATGTCAAGGTTAAGGGCAAAAGCTAAACCGTGGTAAAAGATTCTCTCGTCATTTCGCCACTCGACGTTGTCCTTTTTGAAAATTTGACCGCCTAAACCCCGACTTGCGAAGTCACGATGCAGTTATAACATGATTAATTAATTACTTAATCCAAGATTATCTTCCCTTTTAATTAAGTCATGTTATCGCGATCTCGCGGTTTCGCAGCTCGGCATGTAAGTCTCCCAGAAAATTATCTTCGAAGCTCTGAGTCGCGATATGGCAAATATAATAATTATAAAATTAATCAAGCCCCAAATCGCGATTACTTTTAATTAAACCAAAATCAATCTTCACAGTCTCGGGAGTTAGGGACTCAAAATGTCAAAGGAAAATCCCCGATATAGCGAGTGTCGAAACATTGTTAACAACGGTAAAACCAAATTAATTAAACTAAATCAATGAATATCTCGCGCTTTGATGTCTACACGATTTACGAGGTATCCTTTTCCTCCATGCACCAACTGAGAGTTTAAAACCGCCAAAATTTATGACATTGATGAGGAAATAGGGTAAATCGACGTATAGGATCGGATTTTTATGACAGAATTTATTTCCAAATGTGATTTGACAGACTTGTTCTGAAAGGTACTGAGTCTTTCGAGTATATAACAGAATTGTATTTCATTATAACAAATGTATTTTCATAGCATGCAGAGCTCATCACCTCTGAGTAAACTGACTTCTGTATGTATATGCAGTTCTATCGCAGAAGAGCTAAAACGCAAGCTTCAGCCATGGCTCCGCGGAAAGCAGCAAAGGCAAATGTCGAGGTTTCGGGACAAGGCTCAGATAATGTCTCCGATACTTCTCCCCGAAGTATCGACTCGGTCCCTAACTGGTCATATGTTTCAAATATGCTATAATCAGAATTGGTGGATTATTCCGACAACTCCGATGACAATAAAAGAGATGATATAACCACCAAGTACAAAATAGTCGTCCAATCCGGAATGCACAGGGTAGCAGCCAGGCCACGGTTGCTTCCATATTATGACATGATCCAATGGGCGTTGGATCATGTGGACATACCGACCAGGACTATCATGAATGAGCAGGGAGTCACCGTCGAGACTTTTAGGCCAGAGCATCTGCAAACCATGTACAAGCTGCCCGCTACGTCTGACCACACATATGGCGCTGAGTTCTTGGAAGAATTCAAGGAGAAGGAATGTGAACAGTATGATAAAACCATGTCCAATTTGATAAAGGATTGGGTCTCCAACACCGCGAAGTTCAGAATCGATACCCACGGTGTGTATTCAATCGCTTCGTTAGAACCGCAGTACAGATATGTCACCATGATGACATGTCGGTTATATGGGATGGAGGACACATCACATTTTTTCCTTGCGTGGGTGCCTCTAATGTTTTGGGTCACCGAGGGCTGTTCTTTTAACTGGGCAAAGATGCTTTCGAATAGCTTGGCCAATCGGGTCACAGAGTATCGGGAGCAGAAGGAAATGGGAAGGCGTCGTCATTTTTCATGTTCGCGTACATTATGGACGCAATTTGTTCTATGACACCATTTCCATTGATGAACTGGACTTGGACTCTGGCCGAAGATGAACCCATACATATATATCACGCAAAATTATGGGAAAACAAAGCAGAAAATTTTGTGTATGAAATTTTTAACTGGGTGATGGTGCCCCTGCACGTCACCATTTTTTGTCACCCGCCACCCTGGATAACGGATAGCATAGCAACAAATATAAGCAGCATCCCGGACTGGTATGTAGAAGCCGAATTTTCCTACCTCAGAGTCTTTGGGGCTTCTGTTCCCCCACATGCGCTGCCATTGTTCATTCCCGACAAGCTGGCTTGTCGCGAGGTTGCCCGGCTAATGATAATTGGCGGTGAAAGTATAGTGCTTAAAGGGTATTCAAAGAAGGTATGGCCGTCTTTTCCTATTCGTTTGAATTCTTATTCTTTATTAGATTTCGAGCATGCCAAAGCCGAGACGACAGCCCTGGAAGACCTAAATTTGGTCTCCATCGAATACAAGAAGCACGATCCACAGAGGGTCGTGAGCAATCATTTGGCTAATTGCAGGCTCAAGAGATTTGAGCATGAGAATTCACCCTCGGATGATATTTTCCGAGGAGCGAGGTCCTATGAGGAAATTCTAGCTCGGATTCAATCCTTGGCACCCGAGGATAGAGCCGAGGTATTGAAATTCCAGGAACACCAACATAGTTGTCTCCCCGTTGTATTGCGAGGTGAGGGTCCAGGTATTTTGGAGATGAAACAGAAAGATGTTGAAGGTTCTAAAGATGCAACTCCCGACCCAGGAAAACACCAGGACGAGGAGGAACAAACGAAGAATCCAGAACCAGAGGAAAAGACTCCGGACTCGCCAAAGAAACAGAATCCGGAGACAGAGATAAAGACCCCAGAACCACCAAAGAAGCAGAACCTGGTCGACACCCCCAAGAAAATCGGTGAAACAAATCGGAGAACCCATCACATCTGTCACCCCCTTGCAGTCGACGCAGGGAAATATTGAAGAAGGATGGATATTCAATGAGGATTTGAGGCCCATAAGAGCAGACGAACTCCCTCCGAATGAGTTTTTCTTTGATAAAAAGAGAAAAGCAGTAGTAAAAAGAGAATTCTACCAGGAAGGAGAGTTGACTGCCAAAAAGTATAAAGTTATGACCGATGGAAAAGACAAAAAGAATGAGCAATTCGCCATTGAAATCGCAAGGACGCTAGGAGCGTATGCCTCGGCAAATCAATTCTCAGTCAGACTTTTGAAGAACCAACTTAAAAGAAAAAATCGCCTAATCAGGACTCTTGAAGCCAAATTGGCCACAACCACGGAGAATGCTAAAGGTCAGGTGAGCGTGGAAATAAAGCATGCCAGATTGGCCGATAAAAATGAAATAGAGGTGCTCGGAACTAAGCTTGAGCAAGCACAATTGGTGGTCCGGGATGGTCGGATGCAGGCGAGGTAGCAGAAGAATTTGATTGAACAGCTGCAGGCTCGGGTAGAGATCATTGAGAGCAGAATGATAAACATCGGGATGTTCAAATCCCAGGCAATCGAGATCCAGAGCAGGGTCTCTGCAGTGCAGCAAAATTTTCTCTCCAAGGTGGAAGCAATCTGTGACAATTGTTTATTAGTAAATCAGGCTTCCGAGAACTTATCGGCCAGAGAGAGGGATGTTGGAGCGGCCCGGGTCGCCTTCCAGGAGGTGGTGATAGCTACGAACAACAGGGTTTCGGCAAGTACTCCCAGGCTCACCTTTCCAGAATAAACCAGAGGAAATATTTTGTTAAAGGAATGGGAGCATAACATCGTCGAAGGCAAACAACAAGCCCAAAAGATAACCAACTCCTTGGAGGAGGCCTTTAACTCTATAGACGGCGAACTGTTGGGCATTGACAACGAGTGTGATGCCGAGATGCTAATGCAAATGAATGTGGAATAGATTTCACTTGATCTGAAGGATAAGGAAGAAAGAGATTCGGCCGATATCTCTCAGATGACTATGGTGGACATAGTCCAAGTGGATAAATGCATGATCAAACCAAGCGCGCAATTATGCACCATCGACATCATCAACGAACAGATGGAGGACAGGTTGCAGCAGTTAGCTTGAGAATGTTACTTCTTCGAAGCCAGCTGTCAAGCAGAACCATCGTGGCTAATATCTCAGCTAGTGGAAAGGTGTATCGCCTGTATCGAGCTCGCGCAACGACAAACATCTGGCACCAAGTGAGGACAGAGTAGGAGAAATGGAGCGATTGCACTCCTTCCTTTTGTAACTGAAATGTTGTGACTATTGAGATTCTACCATATTTGTAAAATTGTATAAATATATCATAGAAAGAAATAAACAGGGCTAGACCTTTTTGTGTCGTTTGTAATAGAGTTTTTTACATTTGAGACTTAATACAAGCAGATCTGAAGATTCTCAATTCCGTCACGACTGTGTTACAAGTTTGCTTCTTTGTATCTCATATTTCATTTCAATTCATATTCATAATTGATGTGCTTCATTATACTTTAGTACGACCACTACTATAGCGAATGAATTTTGGTTTTTGTAATTGTTTATTGTCTTTCCTCTGCACCAGCTATCAGCGGGTGTAAGACCAATCTGCATTTTCGGAATTCTACATATATTCTTTGTTACATCGGTTATTTTCTTACATATTTTCCTCTTCCGTTTATGTCGTGAGATTTTCCCCTGGTAGGAACCTTACACTATAGACGGCTCAATGTTTTTCTCCCACCTCACACCTTTATAAAAATATAATACAATTACAGGAAAGAGCCTTTGATTTGCATCCCTGTTTTATTCCTAAAACCGTAAAATATGTTTTATGCGACCAAATTGAGACAACACTCAATCTCTCTCTGAATTTTTTCCCCTTTTATTGTTCCTCCATGACTGTCCCCGTACCAATACAACCTAATATCCAACCTGGACTATCAGACCAAACACATATCGCCTTAAACCTATTCAACACAATCCTTAAAACTGCTACTAACCGGGTCGAACTTGAACGTTCATGGGCAGTCATTGAACAAGATATAACTATCCAGGAACAGTTGGAAGCTAGACAACGCCAACGTAGAAATCTTCCCTAGTTTCCTTTACCGAAGGTTGACGTTTCTCTCTTCTCCATCTTTTATCCACTTTTGGATGCCTTGACACTGTACTTTTAAGCCTTAGGTACAAACTCAGGAACAACACCATCCATCATTTTTCTCAGAAGAAAGTAAACAGCTCCATCCCATTTCATTTTTTGTTGGTTGTAACATGCACACAGATTTTAAAATTGCATTGTAGATTGTTTTCAAGCATTTTATCCAATGATTTCTTTCAAGAGGTCCTAGAGGCCATACACCTTGTTCAATTGTCCAATGTTTTGTAGTGTATCCTACTACTCATTCTCTTTTTCTCGGGTATTTGATTTGATTCAAAGGAGGAGTGATTGCAAGAAATTAGATTTCTAGAGGAAAAGGGACAACAAAATATTTCTATGAGAGTAGTCAGTGCAAATAGAGGATTCGTCTTCCACGACAGAGAAGACATGAACATTTTTTAGACATGTTGAAGGAATACTCCATACCCTTATCAGAGAGAGGGAGGTTGTCACAAGCCCAATGAATTTACCCAAATCCATTGATATAAGCCGCTATTAGAGAGGCAAAGTAGAGGCAACACTACTTTGGGTACATAAGTGTATTGTTAACAAACAAAAGATGATTTAGAGGATGTTGTTAACAGGAAGAGCCAAAGTGTAAAAGATGAAATTCCTAGTTGAAATTCAACATTGTTTTCAAGAATAGAGGCCCATTCATGTTTCCCAATTCTAAACATAATGTTTATTAAGTGAAAATATACACCAAGAATAAGAGGAACATGCTTGAGAGATAAACATGGAGGGAAAGGAAATAACTACTTTCTTTTCCATTTCAAGATAACCTTATTTCTTTCAAGCCCCCATGCCTTTTGATTAAGGCATTGATGAGCTCAACCACCTACCCATAGGGAGGGAGAGGGTATATATGACCTCTTAGGAGCATATTTATAACATGCTTAAGATATGTACATAGTTCGGTCGAGTGTAGTGTGGATCTTAAGTAATAAGGGAGGCAAAGGAAGGAAGGAGAGGTAGAAGATTGAACCATTGACCTATAACCACTTCTTAAGAGGAATAGGTTTATTTTTTCAGACCAAAGGGACACACCTCATTGCTCTTACTTCTTAAAATAATAGTGGATGTTTTTGCCAAGGAAAAGGTTGACTTCTACATGGATTTTGCTTAAGAAATATTGAAGCTTAGTGACTTATACATGCTCAACACAAAATAAGAAAGGTTTGCAGTTGTTTAATACATTTTAATTATTAATTAAGATCATAATTGTTAAATATATTTTGGCCTTCATTAATGAGTGATACATTAAGATGAATTGGGGTACTACTACACTACTTTCTCAACGCTTAAATATCTCCAATTTGGACTCTTCTTTCTCTATTCGAAAACAAATAAACTACATGCCAATAATATTTGGATTACAAAAATTATTTAGACAAGAAAGAAACACCACAACATATATCTTTATCCCATGAGGTCATTGCTCGATCACAATGACAAACTCATCAATTGTTCAACTTCTTCACACTTTAGTGCACACACAAGAACAATGTAGAATCCACCTAGGCACCATATAGTGCATGGTGATCAACCCTATTGGTAAATTGTTAATGTGATGATCCTCTCATACATCATGGATTGTTGATATCATCTAATCCATAAGTGGCTATCGACCTCTAATTGATTTGTACCGAGAACCCACGAAGATGTCATGATATGTAACAATGACCTTCAATTTCCTATTAATGTAATGCTCCTCAATAAATTCTACCTTGTAATATCTCCATTAGAATCCCTTCCTAACATTGATTTAGAGTTGATATCATGATGAACATGTCTCTCACAAGCTCCTTTGTTACATACTCCAACCATATTTCTATTAATGATTACCTTGTTGGAATCTTCTTTTTCTTGGCATTTGATGTGGGATTACCATCCACATATGAGTGAATAACACTTTGGATCATGTTGAATGGATCCTCCATTAACTAGTCTTAGACGAGCCCATTTGTTAGGGACCTAACTTCCCTAACCCCTCATGTAGGTAGAATGTTAAGTACCAAAGACTAAATACAAAAGCACCACAGTAGATATACAATAACAATATAGAAAACCACCACTTTATTATAAGAAACCCTTAGGGTAGGGAAACACCATACAATGGATCCTATTATGGAAGGGATCACCTCCTGTTCACTTGCCTCTTCGAGGGGGCATCCTCCTATTGAGATAAAAATCACAATACAATACTTTTCTTCATATCCCATTACATTGCTTGAACCCCTTTATATAGTGCTACCATCACCTAAGAACATTCTAGGGGAGGAATCTTCTAGAAGTAGAACCTTCTAAGAAGTCCTCTTACATTTATTAGATCTAACTACCCATTTATTATATCTAACTACCATAGTGGGCCTTATTTAATAATATAGTGGACCTATTCCACCTTACATTGAATGGCCTCCACTATTATTACTATGGGCCCTCCCCCCCCCGACTATCTCTCTAGCTACCTAACATTCCATCCCCCTTATGAAAGCGTTGTCCTCAATGCTACAACCATATACTCGGGTCCCATGGATAAGTCTGGACCATATTGTTGAAGTTTATTTTCATATTATTTAGGATCTTAACAATTGGTATCAAAGCACTTTCCTTGGCCAAAGAAGGGAAGAGTTTTTGCTCTTTTTGCAGATTTTTTCTAGGAAAAAAAAAGGAGGGCGGCGCACTTCAGGTTCAGATATGAAACTTTATGTGTCAAATTTGGCCAAACAAATTAAGGATGAAAATTTGAAAAAATTTAAAGATTTGAAGCTCAGTATGGAAAAATATGTGTTGCATTCAAATTTGTATGTTATGGATATGGATGAAGTGGATATTGTTTTGGGATATCCTTGTATAGAATCAGTGGGTACCATTACTATTAATGTGCAAAAGAAGTCTTTCAAGTTGTGGTACAAGAAAAAATAAATCACATTGCAGGATGTGTCTCTTAGTAAGAAAGATGGGCCCATGGAGACTAAAAAAGAAGTTATTGTCGAGTCTGAAGTTGAAGCAGAAGCAGAGTCTACAGAAGGAGATGAAGCAAAACTACAGGAATGACATAATCAAGAAGATAAGGAGGTCATTGACTCAAAGGCACAAAGTGTTGCAGATTTGAAGAAAAAAGAACAGATTCCTACAATTGTTGTATATCGCCATCCACATCATATAGAGAAACAACAGTGATCAAGGCTAGGGCGTGTGCATCAACACATTTATGCACCAACAGGGAACCAAAATGGAAATTGATCAAGAGGTGCATGGAGGCCTACTAGCACTACAAGAAGACATCGGGCTAGAGAACTAATCCCATGGAAACACCGACATAATGCAGATCAAGATTCGGGTGGCAAGGTAACAGATGGACATCATGTTCAATTTCCATTGGGATGGATGGATGGTTGTACTTGGTATCGGTTGACTACATTGCTTAGTCGATCATATTGTATGGTTTATGTGCATGTTTCGAGGATGAAACATGTGAAGAGGGATGGAATGTAGTATACCTAGGGAGGTAATATCGGGTACCTAGGGAGGTACCCAATGAGAATGTGGTTATGCATTATTAGTGGAAGTCATTTAATATATAAGAATGTGATCATTCAATGTAAGGTGGACTAGGTCCACTACATTAATAAATGACCACTGTGGTAGTTAGATGTAATAAATGTGACAAGGTTCCTAGGAGATAGATAGAGATATATAAAGAAGTGTAAGCAATGTAATGAAACATAGTGAAGAATATTGTGAATGTATCAATCATTGCTTGAAGAGTGTTATCCTTCCTTAAGTATTAATATATGGTGTTACCCTGCCTCAAGGGTTTTGACTATTTCTTGTGTTCAGTATTTGGTGAATGGTTTGGTGTTTATTATTGGTCCTCTTCAAGGGGGCATCCTCTTATTGAGCTACCGCTCACAACACAATACTTTTCTTCATATCCCATTACATTGCTTGAACCCCTTTATATAGTGCTACCATCACCTAAGAACATTCTAGAGGAGGAATATTCTATAAGTAGAACCTTCTAAGAAGTCCTCTTACATTTATTATATCGAACTACTCATTTATTATATCTAACTATCATAGTGGGTCTTATTTAGTAATATAATGGACCTAGTCCACCTTATATTGAATGGCCTCCACTATTATCACTATGGGTCAGCTGCCCCCCGCCCCCACTACCTCTCTAGCTACCTAACATTCCATCCCCCTTATGAAAGCATTGTCCTCAATGCTTGGTGTACAACCATATACCTATTAGTTGTGGAGCCTGATTATCTTCCCTGATTCAGGGGTCTTTTACTTTCAGCCATGTTTATACCCCATGAAGTGTGTACACTCTTCCACGCAGGGGAGTGCAGAGGGGGGTACCCCCTCTGCGGGGTCCGGAGGGGGGCTATCCCCCCAGCTGGGGGGTTTGGGGGCAAGCGGCCCCCCAGAGGAAAAATTGCCTTGTAAATGTATATTGTAATTTCATTGTAAATATGGACCGTTCATTATAAGGTCACAGATCTAACGGTAGAGATTATGTTAGGGTTTTTTTCCCTAGAAGGCAACCCTCTTTTATGAGGTTAATGTATTGCGGCTATGGTTGATGTCAAATATTGTATTCTGAGATAGGAGATTGTGAGAGAAAGAAGAGGAAGTTACAACGGGTTTGTTGTAGGTTGTATCCCTTCATATGTTGGATAATAATAAAGGAATGACCTGGCAATTTCTCTGGTGGACGTAGCCCACACTGGGTGAACCACATAAATCTGTGTCTCTATTGTATTGTGTATCTTATGTGTTTTGTTTCCACATTTGTTTTATTTTATTGCTCCACGGTCCTGTTTTTCTAACAAGTGGTATCAAAGTGAAAGGTAACTCGCAAGAAAAGAGGGTACCTGGTTCGAGTGGGAGCAATGTCAGAAGATGGAAAGTTTAGGGTCGAGAAATTTAACGGCCAAAACTACCAGTTATGGAAGATGCAGATGGAATACTATTTATATCAGAAGGATTTATTGCTACCATTGGGCAGAATAGCAAAGAAGTCGGCGGCTACGAAGGACGAAGAATGGGAGATTCTTGACAGAAAGTCTCTAGGAACGATATGGATGAGCCTGGTAGCGTCGGTGGCTTTCAATATTTTGAAAGAAAAGACAACGAAGGGTTTGATGGATGCATTGGCCAAATTGTATGAAAAACCCTCGACGTCCAATAAGGTATTTCTAATGAAGAGATTATTTAATATGAAGATGTCAAAAGGTGGGTTTGTTGCAGATCATTTAAATGATTTTAATACGGTTACTAATCAACTAAGTTCTGTAAAAGTGGACTTTGATGATGAGGTCAGGGCTCTTCTAATCTTGTGCTCATTGCCAGAAAGCTGGAACGACTTGGTCATGGTTGTAAGTAACTCTGTCTCTGGTTCAAATACTTTAAAATCTGATGATGGTGTTGGTGTTATCCTTAGTGAGGAAATGTGACGGAAAAGCATAGGTGAGACATCAGGAAATGCGTTGAACATGGAGAATAGGGGAAGACAAAAGGATAGAGGAAGGGGTTTCGGGAACCGTGGGAATTCTAGGAAAGGCAGATCTAAATCCAGACTTGGAAAGATAGAGTGCTGGAATTATGGGAAGAAAGGACATCTGAAGAAAGACTGCTGGAATTGTGGGAAGAAAGGACATCTGAAGAAAAACTGCAGAGCTCCAAAGAAATAAAGAGATGGTCAGCAGGAGAGAAATCATGAAGCAAATGTAACAGGTGATGTGTTACAAGATGCTTTGATTCTTTCTGTAGATAATAGTTCTAAGTCTTGGGTAGTAGATTCAGGGGCTTCATTTCATGCCACACCCCATAGGAAACATTTTCTAGATTATGTTCAAGGTGATTTTGGACAGGTTCATTTGGGTGACCATGCACCATGCAAAATTGTTGGAATGGGAAAGGTAAAAATAAAGCAACGCAATGGAAACCAATGGTTGTTGAAAGAGGTAAGACATCTTCCAGATTTAAAGAAAAATCTAATTTCAACAGGGCAGTTGGCAAGTGAAGGTTGTATATCCATATTTACAGATAAGATGTGGAAGGTCATCAAAGGATCATTGGTGATAGCGAAAGGAGAGAATGTAGGTACATTGTATTTATGTACTGGTAATACAGACTCTTCTATCTCTTTAGCTTCTACAGGAGTGGATACAACATTGTGGCATCATAGGCTTGGACACATGAGTGAGAAGGGGATGCAAATACTTCACAAAAGAAATTTGTTGCCAGATCTTAAACAAATTGATTTGGACTTCTGTGAGCATTGTGTTTATGGAAAACATAAGAGAGTCAGATTTCTCAAAGTCGAAAAAGAAAAGAAGAGTGAAAGGTTAGAGCTTGTGCATACAGATGTATGGGGACTAGCTCAGGTATCATCTCTTGGTGGCTCTCATTATTATGTTACTTTTATTGATGATGCAACTAGAACAACTTGGGTTTATTGCATTCGACAAAAATATGATGTTTTTTATACTTTTAAGAAATGGAAAGCTTTGGTTGAGAATGAGACAGGAAAAAGGTCGAAGTGTCTCAGATCAGATAATGGAGGTGAATATTGCAGCAAGGAGTTTGATGATTACTATTCATACCATGGAATTCGTAGAGAGAAGATAGTTCCAAGAACACCACAAGAAAATGGTGTGTCAGAAAGGATGAATAGGACAATCATGGAGTGTGCAAGGAGTATGAGATTGCATGCTGGTTTTCCTTTACAGTTTTGGGAAGATGTTATAGATATTGTTGTTTACTTAATAAATAGAGGACCTTCAAGCTCTTTGGATGGTAGAATTCCAGAGGAGGAATGGACAGGAAAAAAGGTAAACTATTCTTTTTTGAAAACTTTCGGTTGTGAAGCATTTGTCCATA
>ML815599.1:3345-17636 GCA_009831015.1 Picea engelmannii
TGGAGAGGACTATCTGTATTGGTTTGAGTTATCTCTTGAACATTGTATTGGCAATTTATGATAAGGAAGTTTTTGCTAGGTTTTCTTCCCCTAGAGGGTTTCCCAAGATAAATGTTGTGTCTCTTGTGAATGTGTATTTCTCAATGATCTTGTTCTTATATTGCTCTTATCTATTGAAATGCAAAGAACTATAATAATGGCATAAACATTAACAAATGGGTGGATACTCAATAAGACGGTGTGTGCAAAACCCTACAGACAACACATGGATGAGAATGGAAGAGAGGAGGGCCAAGGAGAAGTCTCATCCCCCACTCAAATTGATCATTCCCTTCCTCACCTGCTCAATTGTGACATGTAACCTCTCCTTGCAATCATGCAAAAGCACACTAGGAAAACAATAGAGGTACTAAAGCATATGGATGCAATATTCAAGCATAAAATGGGCCTTCTTTGTTCTAGCCCAAGCATGTTATGCACCATTTTTAAATTTGTGGGTACCTATCTCTACAATCACTGCTAACATTGGGAATACGACGAAGGGGGAAAAGGTCGATGATTCAGATCATGGGAATCAATTATTGTGTCCCCAAAAATGAACAAAAATATGTAGAGGACACCAAGGCTTTAAAGGAGGATCAATTGGATCACCCCCAAGCAAGGAGGGCATGAGGACAATGAAGGAAGAGGCATCCAACTACCCAACCTTCTCAAGGCACCACCTCACCCAAATGCTCAAACCAAGTTAAATGTAAGTAGGTCACCTTTGCACTTCATTGCAACAATTTCCTAGCCACATAAAGGATAAAGGATATTTTGCTTCAATATTTCCCAACCACATTTTGAAAAGGGTAGAAGAGATGGAGTTTAAATCCAAGGTAAAAATCCAAACCCAAATTGAACAGGATAATGAATTCCTCTCTATAATCCTTATCTTCGATCTCAATAATACTAGAAGTAAGCAAACTCTTTTCACTAGAACTACAACCCTCTTCTAGATAATGAAGGAACTCGCTACCTTAGCCACGTTGGGACACATGAAGGATATTACAAGCCCTTGTCCCTAGAACATTTTCTATCGGGAGGACACTAACACAAACCTCAAAAGGGACATTGTTGAAATGAAACAAGCTATCAACATGTTGCATATGACTCAAAAGGATTTTGAATGAGGAAAAAGGGAACTTAGACAAGCCCATCATTGTCAATGACTTTGAATGGCCTTCAGATACTATAACCCTACATTCTTATGTTTAATAGGATTATACCATGTATTCTCAATTGGAATTACAAACTTGCTAATGAAAAACAATGTATTATGTTTTTAGGGGATCATCTTTCACTCATATATTTAATGTTTGCATTAGATATGAGAAATACAATTCTTGTATTTTTAGCTGAGGTCAGACAACATTTATTTACTATCACTAGGAATATTATAGCTCATAAAGAATAATTTAGACTGTAATTGTTATACCCCTTCCAAGCCTAAGAAGGATCCACCTCTAAAAAGTGTGCACTCTATTTTTTCCCCAAACCTTGATAGAATTTTTGTACTATTATATTCTATATAATATAATACCCAGTTTTATTTACCATAAAATAAATATAAAATAATTAAAAGTAACATTATATTTTTTAAAAATGGTGGGTCTAGCCTTAGAGGGCTCCATCATTAGCACAATGCAACTTGCTAAGAATTCTATCAAAGGCATGAGGTAGCCCATTGATGGGGATTGTTTATTGAGGATTTTGTTGCAAGAGAAATGCAACCCACTCACAAAGGATCCCTTAATGGGTTGTTACTCCTATTAAAAAAAAGTTTTATAAAAAAAAATTTTAATGTATTCAAAAATGATTTTCTTAATTTTTTATATATTGCTTTAAAAACTATTTACGATGATGATGGTGATGGTTGTTACTGAGACCAACTTTGGTATGTTGGACTTTCAAAAAAATAGTAAGGGATTAATTGGTTCGTGTTAGACACATAATCTTTGGGATTGCATCACTATAATAATATAGCCTAAGTGGGCTTAATGGTTAAGAACATGTGTTTCCTCCTAAGAGGTCACAAGTTCAAATCCAAAGGGGGGTAGGGTATGTATACCTCCGTAAACTTTACCAGTAAAATCGTTGGACGAAAGAAGTCTCATGTGTTTTAGTCTGCTCCTTGGCACCCACTAATCCCATCATCTCTTCACGTTGATAAAAAACAACATGTCCCGTCGATTATACCCTGAAATCCTAAACCTAGTCTGGTCGAAAACATAGCATGACCTCTCTAGAAACCCTAACTCGCACCTTTAGAGTCTGTCTCCCATCAATATTTATCTCATGCTTCACCTCCCACCACTCAACTCGTGACCCCATTCACCCTCATGATTATTCCTACTTGTTTCACCTCTATTGTTCTCTGCACGTTGATCGACCACTAGAGATCTCACAAAAACACAAACGAGTTCTAATCTTTTCGACCTCTAATATCTCCACTCAAATCGATGGCAGCTTCCACCTACATGAAAAAAGGGGTGTTGATGGAAGGGCGACACCATGTTTAAGAAAAAACTGTGATATAGGTTTAAGAGCTTTAAAGAGGTCATGGAAGTGGTTTACATGGAAAAGTGTGTTTAAGATAAGTAATCCAATTGAACTAATTTGTCAAAATTTATGTGAGAGAATCATAGATGCATGATTCTTAAAAAATGTGTGTATGATGCATAAAGTTTGTTGCGTTGGACGTGAAATTATTCTCTTTACTAAAAAAATATTGTGTTATTTCAAATATTTATTTATTTCTCTAGTATAGTGCAAACCTATGTAATATTATTTGAAGCACTAGGTTTTGAATGTTTTTTCAGTGAAGTTGAAAGTTCATAACTAGAAGGGAGTTTGATTTGTTCGGAAATATTGTATTCATTCTACCTGTTTGAGCTTGCTAGCAGATTTCTTGCTTCCTCCTTTTCATGTACCATCTGTAATTTGTTAGTGTGAAATGAAAAAATGTGGAAAGAAGAAGTTCAAAGGCAGAGGGGTTGGCATAATTCTTGTCAAAAATCCAATCTTAACAGTACCCGTTATGAAAGGAATGGGTCACATGAAGTGATTAAATGAAAAGTTTTGTGGGAGAAGATCAAAGAAGACAAAGGTAAAATTTCAAAACTAGTGAAATGTAAATCACTTTCTCATTACATTGTTTCCCATTGCAATATAGGAGTAACTGAATGATTTTTTAACACTTCATTTTCTTCTTGGGGAGATGAATGGCATATTGACATAGGTGCAACCTCCCACGTGAAATTTAGAAGAGACTTCTTTGAAGACTTTGATGAAAATGTAGATGGCATGGTGTATTTTGCAGATAGATCAAGTCTCAAACCTTCGAGAATGGGTACCATCAGGATTAAGTTGTCTCGACTCCCAGATTTTCTTCTGCACAATTTACTTTATCTTCCTGAGCTGCAAAGGAACTTATTGTCCCTTGTGCACATCAAACAGCAAGGCCACTATGTTCATATGGTTAGTGGAAAAGTTGAAACATGGAAGGATTCTGACAACATGGTTGTCATGATTGGAATGGAATATGGAAGAATGGTAAAGATGAAAGGGACATCTACCCATACACAAAATGTTTCATACCTCTCTCATCATGATGTGGGTATAATTCCATCTAGTCTTTTGTGGCATGCAAGATTTGGCCATATTAATTATGACAGTCTTCATTTGTTGAAAAATAATGGTGTTTTTGGTTTTCCTACTATTCCTAGGAAGTTGAAGCAACGTGATGTTTGTATCCTTGGAAAACACAACAAATAACCCTTTCATGATTTTACTTCCAAATCATGTAAAAAACTTGAACTGATTCATTCTAATTTGTGTGGCCCTATGATTTTTCCTTCTGCAAATGGAAACAAATATATCATGACTTTTGTTGATGATTACACCAGGATGTGTTGGGTATGCTTGCTGAAAGATAAATCATAAGTTTTTGAAACTCTTAAAAAATTTCATGTATGGATTCAAAATGAAGCTCAATCTCGTATTGGCTCTCTTCGTAATGGAAGAGAATATACATTAAATAAATTTGAAAACTACCTTCGCCATCGTGGGATCAAACATCAAACCATGGTTCCATGCAATCCCCAAAAGAGCGATGTGGTTGAACGAATGAAAAGGACACTGGTAAATATGGTTTGTTCCATGATGTTTTTCAAGAATGTTAAATTGACGTTTTGGGCTGATGCAATTTTATGTGTAATTTATGTGAAAAATAGTTTCCCATCTCATGCTCTTAAAAAAAAGACTCCTTATGAAATGTGGTATGTCTACATTCCTTCAGTGAGGCATCTCAAGGTCTTTGGTTCCACCTTCTGTGCCTTGATTCCTAAAGAGAAAACAAGCAAGCTTGATGCAAGGAATCGGAAGTGCATCTTCTTGAGGTACTCAAATACCACCAAGGAATATCGTCTTTAGGATGAGACAAATAATAAATTCATCATTTCCAGAGATGTAATCTTTCTTGAATCATCCAATAAAGACGAAACTGACAACCAAATCAAAGATCAACACACCAATGTTTTGACGTGGTAAAACCCCTACAAAGAACATCCACAACCCCAACCAATGTGACCACTTGGAGAAATTTATTAATTCAAAAGAAAAATATTACAGAGAGATTTACAAGATAGTTTCTCATAATCAATCATCGACAAATGACCCATCGTGCTCTTTAAATAAATATCATGGACCAATCAGGTTTTAAGCCATGGATTACTGTAGTTTTTAAGATAGAGGATAATATGAACTGTCAGATCACTCTATGTTGGGAACATATCATGACCGTCGGATTTCCTAACTACAAATGCATACTAAAGAAATACACTAAAAAACACACTTTTACCTAATGACACATTAGACCAATTTGATCTTAACTAACTCATAAGTGTCTAAATATCCTAACACCCCCCCTAAGAACAACTTGGGATAGGATTGAAGGATTTACAAAGGACACATAATAAGAGAAGGAAGGAAGCATTAGAGCTTATCCCCCCTTAATGACAACATCTTAAACTCCTAAAATAGATCAAAGTTTGGAAAACTTCGCTTATGTAAGAGACTTTGTGAAAATGTCTACAACTTGATCTTTTGTAGGGAAAAAAAGCACTTCAATAACTCAATCATGAATGAGCTTTCAGATGAAATGCATGTGTATCTCGATGTGTTTATTGTGCTAATGTTGAACTAGGTCTTTGGCAAGCTTGATGGCACTTTGATTGTCGCATTAGAGGATGGTTGTATGTTGCTGCAAGAATCCAAACTCTTAAAGGATCTGTCGAAGCCACAAGGCATATTAACTTGTGTTAACCACTACTCAATACTTTGCTTCTGCTAAAGAAAGTGCAATATCCTATTGTTTCTTACAGGCCTAAATGACAAGTCATGAACCAAGGCTAAAAACATAACCTGCAATATAATTTTGATCATCAAGGTCACCGACCCAATCTAAATCAGTGAAACCAACCAATAAAGGAGTCTCCCCTAAGTTGTAATGTATCCATAACTGAACTATACCCCAAACATACCAAAGTATCCTTTTAGTTGATTTCCAATGGATTTCATGGGTTGTTTGCATATACCAGGAAACAATACCAACAACAAAGGAAAGATCAAGACGAGTATGAATCATGTATAAGAGGCTACCAACTAATTGATGGTACAAAGTGGCATCAACTTCAAGAGAAGTAGAAGTGGCAACAAGTTTGACTTCAGACTAGAAGAGAGAAGGGGTTGGTTTTTAATATTCCATGTGAAAGCGATGAAGAAGGTCACAAGCATACTTATATTGGGAAAGAAAAATTCCTTCCTTGGTTTGCAAAATTTGGAGGCCAAGGAAATAGTGCAAATAGCTTAAGTCGGTCATTTCAAATTTCTTCTTAAGGTTGGATTTCACATGGTTTAAAAGTTTAGGGTCACTAATAGTGAGGATAATATCATCAACATAAAGAACAAGGATTATGAGATGGCTTCCTACTTTCTTGGTATAGATATTAGGATCATAATGGCATCTAGAAAAGCCAGTGTCAAGAAGAAAGTTGTCCATTTTGGCATACCAATCTTGGGGAGGTTGCGTGAGACCATAAAGAGATTTATTAAGGCAACAAACAAGGCTAGAGTCATTCTGGACAAAGCCAAGAGGTTGTTCCATGTATATTTATTCTAGCCAAGAGGTTCTTCCATGTAGATTTCTTTTAGAGGTTGTTCCATGTAGGAAAAGGTTTCAATCTAGTCAATTCCTCCAACTTGCGAAAATTCGTTGGCAACTAACCAAGCCTTGTTTCTTTCAACAATTCTATCTGATGCATACTTAGTTCTCTAAACCCATTTACATCGGACAAGTTTTCTTCCTTCCGGAAGAGGTACAAGATCCCAAGTATCATCGCCATTAAAGAGTGATACTCTTCATTCATTGTTGTATCCCAATCTAGATGACTTGAAGATTCTGCAAATGTCTCTACATCATGAGTCTATGAAACTTGAACCAAAAGAGAAGAGGCTTGCTAAAACTGTGAACGTGTCATCGGCAAGATCACTAGTGGTTTCTCGTGTTGAACAAACCCATATAGTAAGTGATGGTGTTGGTGCAAGTTCAAGTTCAATGAACTCATTTGAAGTAAGTTAATCAAGTCGAGGTGTATTTTCATCCTCACTATCATCATCTAAAGCAGAACAAACCAGAATAAGAACAAAAGAAGGCACAAACATTGAACATGGATCGTAGATCGAAGAAGCCACAAACGTCGAATTAGGCTCACAGGCCAAGAGATTTTCATCAAATTTAACATCTCTTCTAAGAATAATTTCATTACAATGTGGTTGAAGAAGTCTGCAACCTTTGACATCTTCAGAATAACCAACAAATATACATTTCCCACTTTTAGGTTGTGATTCTTTCCTTTCCTCATCAAGAATGTGAGCCCATGCTACACTTCCAAATACACAGAAGTGACTTACATCTGACTTAAGTTTATTCCATGTTTCTTCCGGTGTTATATTTTTAAGAGCCTTTATGGGAGTGTGATTTGCACAGTTAATGGATTATGTCAAATACTTTAGACTTAATCCCTTAGATTGGATGATACCATTAGCCATTTCGTTTGCTTATGGTTCTTTCTCTTAGCAACACCATTTTGTTGTGGTGTAACAATGTATTGCATTTGAATGCCATGTGTAGTGCAATAACTTGTAAATTGATTGTTCACATATTCACCTCCTTTATTTTTTCTTAACCTTTGAAGTTGTTGTTTAGATTGTTTTTTTACAAGGACCTTGTACACCAAGAACTTGTCAAAAACTTTGTTCTTAAGTTTTAAGAAGAAAAAACAAGTGCGTCTAGAAATTTATCAATGATAGTTAAGAAATACTTGCACCCAAAAAAGGATAAGAAAGTGAACCACACAAGTCACTATGAACAAGTTGCAAAGAGGTCGAGGCGTGCCAAGAGGCATGTTTGTCAAAATTGTACCAATAATGTTTGTCGAGAACACAACTGGCACAAACACCATCTCTTCAATAAACAAGAGGAAGCCCAGTCACCATATGTTGATTACATAGTTGTTGCAATGAACGATAGTTTAGATGACCAAACCGTTCATGCCAAAGTTTGTTCAAGCCATTACTATGAGAAACAAGAACTAATGGATAAGATGATGACCCAAAGTTGTCAAACTTGTACAACTTGGTAGTATCATCAGCAATTTTAGTTGCAAGAACATGCTTAAGATATTTCAGATCCCTGATTACAACTTGGTGAGGTGAAAACTCTACATCTTTACCTTCACCTGAATGAGTAACTTGATATGTTGATAGAAGGTTGCAGGAAAGACTTGGAACACATAATGCATCATTGAAATGACCATTAGCTACCTGAATTGTTCCAGACCCTACAACACTAAGATATCTATCATCACCAACAAATATTTTTTTGGTGTTACATTCATTAAGAGAATAAAATATGGTTGTATCCTTAGCCATGTGATAAGATGCTCCAAAATCAATAAGCCACTCATCAGAAGAAGAAGAAGAATTTGTGTTGAAGGAGTAACCGGAAGCAGAAAGTGCATATCCATGAGAAGAAGAAGAAGAATCAATATTGATGTTGTGTTTCTTTATCGTTGCTTCTAAAGATGCCATCTTCTTAAAACATTTGAACTCATCATGACCATCTTTCCCACAAAATTTGCAATGTCTTTCAATCTTCTTACTTTTAGATTTTTCTCCTTTGTCACCATTAGGAGCGGAAGCTAGCTGAGAGGTTTTGGGACCCTTATTTTTCTTTTTGTTGGGGTGAGGATGTTTCTTCTTGGGATTCTTGGTTTTATCTTTTTGTTGGAGGTAACTACAGTGCTAATAAATCCAAGTTGTAGAATCTTATCTTGCTCTGGAATTAGAACATCACAAAAGGACTCAAGAGAGGGTTTTTTTATCAGTATCCCCTAGATATTCTCTAGTGGCATAAAAGGTAAATAAAAACATAGAATATGCACTACCAAGTTTAGAAAGAATGACATATATGCATCGATCTCCTGGGAAATCTATTTTGCATTATATACATAAAATTCTAAGTGTTTTGAACTCAGATAAGTAATCTTCAATGCAAGGAAAATCATTTGGACTTAAAGTCAGTAATTGATTCTGCAATAGGCAGGCTCGAATAATATTGTGTTTACCAAACACAATTTCGATCTTTTCCCAAGCATTATCAGGGTCATTAATTCCTTGAAGGTGAAACCTTAAATCATGAGAGATGGACATTATGATCAGTCCACGTGTTTCATCATTCTTATTGTCCCATTTCAATTTATTTTCATCATCAGTGGGTTCCAGTTATTTCTCCATGGTAATCTGGTACAATCCTTTATTTCTCAATACATCCTCCATATGGGATTTCCATGAGAAGTAGTTGGTACTGGTAGGCAAAATATTACTGGGAGATGCCATATTAAAATATGCAGAAAAATATGAAATTGATGGCCTGGATGGAAAGATCTCAAAAAAATAAGCTATTTAAAAAAAAAACGACATTGAAAACAGACTTTGGATGTGAAAGTTATTCCCTTTTGAAACAAGGTATAAACAATAACCAAATAGCCATGTGGAAAGTAGAAGTTGTTCCACATGGTGATGTTTCTCCTAATTGTGCCTATAAGCTCACTTTTAAATAAGTTACTTATGAAGTGACCCACTTTTATAAAATAAGTGGGAATCACTTTTACAATGAAGTTGCTTTGTAAATGAAAGTTGCATGCAAAATAAATTAAACTAAAATAATAAAGATATTTAATAGTGATGCACTTTACAATGAATGCATGAACTTTTTCAAAAAATGTGACAAAAGAGAAACTTGAACTCAAGATGCCTTACTCAGTAAAGTAACTTGTAACCAAGTGAGATAGTACAAACATATTATATTGTTTAGAAGGAGGATTGTGGGTATTGTTGTTATTGTTGTTGAAGACAGCCTTGGAGAGCATGCTAAAAAAACACTCTTTTCACAGAATAATTTTTTTTTGCTTCTCGATGACAACAAGGGTTAGATCTCGGTTAGTTTACCCAGAAAATGTAAGTTTCCTTCTATTTTTGATTTACCGAGATCGCACAGAGCACACGACAAAGAGCATACATAAACCGAAAAACCATTTCCGATATGTTTCTGATTTTCCGAGATCACACGGGGCACAGGGAAAGAGAAAACCCAGATAAAAAAGAGTAGCAACCCGGATAAAAAAAAAGAAAAAAGAAAAAATTGAAATAAAATTGAAATATTAACTCTGCAAAAATTTAAAAGGGCGTATTCGGGATTTATACCTCTGGATCTGACTGAAAGAGTCATATCTTGGGAAAATACCAAACCCCTATAGGGAAACATCCACACCCCCAGCGAACGCGGTCACTTGAAGCAATTTATTAATGCAAAAGAAAATATTACAGAGAGATTTACAAGAGAGTTTCTCACAATTTATCATCGGCAAATGACCCTCCATGCTCTTTAAATAGAGATCATGGACCAATCAGGTGTTAAGCCACGGATTGTTGCAGTCATTAAGATCGAGGAGAATATTAACCACTGTATCACTCTATGTCAGGTACATATCATGACCGTCAAATTTCCTAACTAAAAATGCATACTAAAGAAACAAACTTTTACCTAATGACACATTATACCAAGTTGATCTTAACTAACTCCTAAGTGTTTAATTATCCTAACAGCTTGATCATCTAGACATATCGTGAATTTGATGATGAAATTCTACATCATGAAGGGGGAATCCCTATCTTGGGTCAATCTTTGAAATCTCCTTTTCTAGGACCATCTTACCCACATGAAGAATTTCTCGCCACTCATCAGACCCTGAAGTTCATTTGGATGATGTGATTGAGAGGATTAAAAATTTGAGGCTTGATGAGAACTCAACACCAACTTAGTCAATTGAACAACTTGGACCGTCTCGAAAAGGTCCACCAAAATGACTCAAAAAAACACTTGAGAGTTTTCATCCTGATGAAGTCGGAAAGATAGGAACCAAAATGTCCTCAAGACAAGATGGAGGCAATGTAGATAATTCAAACTCAGGTGATGTAGATGAAATGTATGTTTCATATGAATGTGAGTTGAGGTTATCTACTACCTTTGAACCGACTTCCATAAATGAAGCCACTTCTCATGATGAAAGGAAAGAATCCATGCAAAAGGAATATGATTCTCTCATCAAGAATGGGACATGGAAGTTGGTGGATCCTCCATTTGGAACCAAATCAATCGAATCCAAGTGGGTATTCAAGAACAAGTATAGATCAAATGGCTCACTTGAAAAGCACAAAGCAAGGCTCATGGCAAAAGGATTTTCACAAAAATAAGGTGTTGATTATGATGAGACATTTTCCCCCACAACAAAATGGGCTACCATCCGTACTCTATTTTCCATAGCAACACAAAATGGATGGAAAAATTATCAAATTGATGTGAAGACTGCTTTCTTGAATGGATACTTGAAAGATAATGTTTTCATGTCTCAACGGGAAGGATTTGTTGTGAAGGGACAAGAACATAAGGTATGCAAGCTCCTCAAATCCTTATATGGCTTGAAACAAGCACTACGAGCATGGTATGAAAAGTTAACTAAGCATCTTCTGAAATTGAATTTCAAGCATTTTAATATCGACAATGCAACTTTGTTTGATAACAAGGAACAAGGAAAGATACATTGCATACATAAAGATCAAAGAGTTGAAGAAAGGCTACAAGATGACATATTTGGGACATATTCACTACTATTTGGGCATTGAGGTGATTCAAAATCCAAGGTACACATTCATCTCCTAGAAGAAGTACATTGGAGAATTGTTGAACAAGTTTGGCATGGTTGAGTGCAATCTTGTTTCTACTCCAATGGAACACAATTTGAAACTCACATCAAAAGAAGGGAATGAATTTGAGGATGCAACCAAGTATAGACAACTTGGGGAAAGTTTTATCTATCTTACTACCACCAGACCAAACATTTCATTTGTTGTTGGGATTCTTTCCAGGTTTATGAAAAATCCTTGTGAAGGACATTGGTCTACTACAAAAAGAGTTCTAAAATACTTGAAAGGAACTCAAGGTTTTGGACTAGGATGCTCTAAATTGGATGACTTCAACCTGATTGAATATTCTATTTCATACTTTGTTGGGGATAAGGAAAATGGAATATCAACTTCAGGCTATCTCATGAGTGTTGGATCAGTAGTCATCTCCTCCAGATCACGTAAACAATCAGTTCCAACAGATTCCACAACAGAGGCAGAATATGTGGCAGTTGCAAGTGACGAAGGAGATTGTGCGGCTCAAGAAAATACTTGAATATTTGTAGGAGAAACAAGTGAATTCTACTCATCTTCAAATTGACAATATTTATGCAATCAAGTTGACCAATAATCTATGATTCCATGATCAAACTAAGCACATCAATAGAAAATATCACCTAATTTGATATCATGTAGAGGTCAAAACTATTCACTTGAGAAATTATTCCACAAATGAGTAAATTGTGGACATATTCACCAAAGCGCTTGAAAGAGAATTTTGAAAAATTTAGAATAATGCTTGGACTCACACACACACCCCTTCAAGTTAAGGGGGAGAATGTTAGACATGTAATCCTTGGGATTGTGTTACTGTAATAATATTGTAAATATGAAGAATCGTAGGTGATAGAAGAGCCATTTGTTTGAGAAGACAAATGGTCACTTAGATTGTATTTATGCACTTCTTATATCAATGCACAATACACATCATTGTGGAGTTACATTTTCTACCTAATTCCTGGCCTAACAGTTTTCTTTAAAATTTTATTTTTATGCTTGAAAATATTGGAGGCAAACTTTCCTAAATCTACATAATTATGTTGAGTTAATAGGCTAAGAAGATCGATATTGTTACAAATATTTTGAAATTGAAATTTAATGTGGCATATATAGGGAAATCTAAGAGAAAGAAATTGCCCTCATTGTTTTAGTGTCAAAAATATGACAAATTCTTTAAACCATGATGTTTTAGGGATTATCCAACATCTTGTTTCACTATAGAGCTCATGAAAGTCCATTTTTATCTTAGCAATGTTGATTTTCTTCTTTGGTCTAGCTATAACAGAAAGATACTTCTGATATTATGAATTGGAGTTAATGACCTCTTTATGATATCTTGATTTTATATTATCCTTTATTTCTTGATCACACCACAATTTCTCCTTAAGTTTATATGTGATAATGTTTTTAATGGTATCAATATTGTGCACAATAACCTACTCCTCTATTTTCCAATGATTTAACCAAGACTTGACATCTTTATGCCAACCCCTCTTAAGTTATAGGTAACTTTGAATTGGTTTTGAAGGAATATTGGAAGCCTCTTAGCTTTCATGTTAGTTGATTTTGGCTTGTACATTAGATACCTAGTCATAGCGATACTCTCGATGGGGGAAAGGCAAACTTCTATGAGGAGGATAGGATAGGGCGTATTGCTTTTAATTTTAAGATCATAAATTATAAAATGATTTTGGATATGCTTGATTTTCCTCCATGATTCTCTAGAGACATTACAACCCAAAACTTCTCATCCTTATAAAATAACATGAACGACAAGAGTCTCATTGAGGAGTTTTTTTTCCCACAACCAAAAGAATGTTATTTTACAGTTATTTCAAGGCTAGAATAGGGTTCTCATTAATCATTTTCTCAATGCTATAGTTCCAATTAAGCTTATGATGAAGGTTGACTCTGGCATGTTTGTATGAAGTAACTTCCTCTAAGTTGTTATTTCCATACACAAAATTAACGTAAGTGATATTTTAGGATTTGGTTATCATAACCTTCACTTTGTCAGTGTTCACTAACATACCTCTTCTACGACACAAATCCTTGAGAACTCTTGGTTGCTTAATAATATCACGAGGACATGTTTCCATAAGAACAATATCATCAATGTAAAGAAGGATGATCATTATTCCAATGAAAGTAGTGTCAACAGAACCTGTGTCTTCCAAGCATGTGTCTAACTTGTCAATGTAAATGCCAAAAAATATAGGGGACAAGGGATAATGTTGCTTAAATCTTATATCATCAACATAAATAAGAATGATGGTGATTATTCTAGCTAAAGTAGTGTCAGCATAACTTGGTTTCTCCAAACATGCTTCTAACTTGTCAATGTAAATGTCAAAAACAATATGGGACAAGTAAAAACCTTGCTTAAATCCTATATTACAATTAATTTCTTCCAACCAACCCTCAATGTCCCTGAACATAGTCATAACATTCATATACAACCTTAATGCAACAGTGCTCAATTCAAAAAAACCTTTCAATCTTCTGATCCATTCCAAAGGTTCTTTCTAAACATTGTGTCAAAATAAATTCTAGAGTTGACAAAGTGACACGAGATTATATTTATTATTGTGACATATTTTAAATACCATACATATTTTTTAAGATTTTGTCAATAGTATCAATAAACAAAATATTACATTTTTATATCAATAAAAATTTACATAAAATGACTATTAAAAAAACAACATTTTAACAATACCTTTTATAAAATAAGATATTATAATATTTTCTAAAACCCCTTCTGAACATGAAGTTAAATTGTGCTTAGATCTCTATATTTGGCTTCATGTGTGGGGCCAATGCAAGTTGCTACTTGATAGCACATGACCCCTTTGTTATAGCCTCAACGATGACAATATGGGATATTG
>ML815599.1:20036-41227 GCA_009831015.1 Picea engelmannii
TGGTCTGGGCATTGGGTTGGCCAAATATCTAAGGTTTGTACCTTACCTTGTGGGAAGAAGGTGCTAAAGGACTAGAGGGTAAAAGTAGCTGGAAAAAGATAAAACCCAAAAGAATGAAACCTTGAGATGCTTCACCCAGGGATCCCTGAGAAAGCAATAAAAAGCTTCTTAGCAAGAAACAGAGGGACCCATAAAAAATAATAAATCAAGACCTAGTTGGAGGATAGGGGGTCTCATCACAATCCAACCTATTAGGTCCATGGGCATGTAGCAGTATGACACTACCAACAGCTAGTCACCATGCCAGGGTAGTGGCCCTTGGTGGCATAGCCAAGAGAAAGGGGGTCTCATCACGAACCAACCTTCTCATTTCCGTGAAATGCTTGTTGGTAACATTGCCACCACTAGTCACCACGCTAGGGCAGTGTCCACTAATTAGTCTCTTAAAAGGAAAAGAAATAAAGAATAAAAGATAAAAGGCATGAATGGGCTTAGAAACATTTGCATCCATGACAACGTACAACTCAGCCTCTTCAGAGACACCCACAAGTAAGCCATGCATTTCCCTGCTATCACTGCACCCATTTCCCAGACATGCCCTGCCACCTCATCCACTAGCAGGGCCTGGATCTGACTTCACACGGGAACATCCCACATCCAATGAGAAATTAGCCCAATAGGACGTCCTAGCATCCCCTCCAAACTTGGCATGTAGAATAGCATAACGTCTTTGAGCACTTGTCTGGGTAAAAGGGGTTTCATGTACATGTTTAAATAACTTGACGATTAGATGTGATTGACATTTCTATGATCCATGTGACTTATGAGCCCATGGAGGGCGTATTTGTTAATGTTGCAGGGCCACACCCAATGGACAGGTACATATGAGGAGATGATTAGTTCGGACCTCCACAGGGATAAAATCCCGCCAGATGGGTGTTGAGACCCCAGCCAGGGGCAGAGACAGATCAGGGGATTGCACCAGAGAGAGAGGAGGTTGTTTCACTAGGGACAGCCTGGCAGGCCTGGACCCAGGGGGGTTGTGCCTTTTTCACCATGATGTAGGCCTTGGAAGGCCCATGACGTCACCCGGGTCACCCATGACGTCACCCAACATTTTGGATGTTTTGGAGGCAGTTGTGTGCCAAGTGGCACGTGTGGCAGGATCCTGAGGCCCAAGGAGGCCTAACGTTTTGCTCCAGGAGGCCAACGTTGCCCAAAAAGGGCCCAACATCACCCTAAAATGGCATGACATCACCTTTACAGCTTATTTTAGGGTTTAATTATGACATTTAATGTAAAAACTGGATATTATGTGTAACATACCATGTCAGTTTTTTTTCACCTAATTCTGGTCATTAGTATTGTATAAATAAGGGTTTAAACCCTTGTATTATTCATCATTTTTCACTCACACTTGTGAGGACTGAAATTTGTGTCCTCCTTAGGGTTTCTTGGCTAAAATTTTAGGCGCACCTATTGAGGAAGGCTAAATTTGGATTATTTTGGCAAGTTTCTTGGTGGATGTGATCAACTAGGGTTCTTCTTGATGAATTCTTGATGTATGTAAGTGATATTTCTGCAATACTTCTTAATTGAATGGTTATAGTTTTATTTATCTTGCATTTACATTCAAGATTATGAAATTGCTTGATTAAACCCTAGGAAGACTAGCACATGTTATTGTCCTAGCTTCAAAAGCCTTCACCTACTAGATCCTTTCAAAAGGCCATTTTTCTTGAAGCATGTTCTAAGGCCTTGCCATTGCAACACCTTAGTATCCATTGCTTCATCTTAGTCGATTTTGCTTCATCATTGAGTTAAGGAGGGAGGAAATTCTACTAAGGCCTAGTGTTACCTACGCCTTAGTAGCTAGCTTCCCCTAGGGTTTGATAATTGGAGTCTTGGGTTACCAACACTCCAATCTATCAATCTCCCTTGTCCTGGACTCTCCTACTATCATTTTCTACAACATTTGTTGCCACGTCATTGACTCCATTTGCCCTAAAGCACTAGTCCAAGCCCTCTTTTGAGTAATTGATCAAAACAACCATCAAAACCTATTCTTTGAGCATCCTATTAACCTTTTCTAACCCTATAATAGCCTAACCTACTAACAATATTGTTGTTTTTAGTAAAGTAAGCTGCATCCATTAATTGCAGCATCAAAAGCTTCTAAAAGCAATTGAAAGGGTTGATTTACACATTGTCTTGTTTGCTTCTAATAAATGCTAGTATTATGATTTCAATGGTTAATGATTCTTAGTCATTTTGAAGCTATTGCAAGGCATTTAATGTGAAGTATTGCTTTATAAATATTGTTGTTATAATTTTTTGTTTATTTCATTATTATCAGCCAATTGCTTTTATTGAGAAAATCTATGGTTTTATGAAGTGTTAACCAACAAGTGTACTTGCAAATATATATAGTTTCTTGTTGCTTTGTTCCGGGCAGGTACACTTTGACATATCATCTTTTCATTGGCTATAAAACCGGACTTTTTGATCGGTGGTGACTTGTGAAAGGGGATCTTTATCTAGCCACTTTGACTTTGCCTTCTCAAACCCCCAGGTCACCGGGGACGTCTCCCCTGGGCCTACCACCCTAAATAGAAAGAGACAACCTATTGAAGTGGCAGTGATAAGATAGTCTCCAGTTACGCCAATTTGCTCTCCTTTAACCTCTTCTTCTATCAAAGTACAAATTGCACGATAATAGGGCAAATATGACCGAAAAATATCACCGAAAAAGAGCCAAAACATAGAATGTTTAGACTACGACTATATATAAGTAGCAAACATGGGCTTTGGCTTGTAGGTGGATTGGCAAAGCCACCCTCCTCTGGTCCTTTGGACTCCAAGAGGTCTCAGGTTCAAGTCCTAATGTTTGGCTAATTGGTACGCGCTGGCTGGGAGTTTTTTCAGCAAGATGGTTGATCCCGACCGCTACAGGAGGACCCTGGATCCACTAAATGGTATGCCCCCCAAGTAGCAGCCGACGGAGAATATAAACCAAAACAATTGTGGAGGTTGAACCTCTGCCCGAAAATAAAAAAATAAAAAATAAAATAACAAACCCATTAACATGAGCTCGGAATGCATGAATAACCCCAAGTACTACGAAATTAATAGCAAAGACATTTTAAAATGTCAAGGATAACCATCATAATAATAATCATGGGGTAGAAGAAAGAAAAACAAGGCAACGTCTCAACTAATGCTCCGTCTCTAAAATTGAAGCCCTAAATGGCATAGCAATCACATAGCATGAAGGAAAAATCCACTAAGACTTTATATGAATGAATCCCACACCTTGTCAATGGACCCTAGACCATATGCCACACCTTATGAGTCATCCATGAACGCCATATGGAATGTTTAACACCCAACACTAACCTGCACAGTAGCTGGCAAACCCATATGACTACTAGCTCCAGGAAACTAATAGCCATTATTCAGAATCAAGCGAGTTGAACGGTGCTAATCATGTTTCCACACGTTTTAAAAAAACCGTTGTATTATATATTCTACCATTCTTACATTCTCATCCGCAAATGTATTGAACTCTTGATATTTTCATACAAAAAGTAAAGTTTAACTGATTAAACTATTGAATAAGAGAAACAGTACAAATTCACCAGGATTACAATTCAGCCCATACTTTCAGATTTTATATACATAACAATTTAAACTGCAAATGATGTGAAAAATTAAATAAGGAACTTCAAACTTTATGTCCCCCTATAACCCCTATCAAATAAGGATTGTTGAAAAATAAAGCAAAATTAGAACGATGCAAAATCCCTCCCAAGCAAAGAGCAACGACTGCTCTTGTACCTTACCTTTTTTATTTTGCCGAGAGCCAATGATTAAACTAGTGCATAAAACATTTAATTTAGTATTCGATCCAAGTCTCATAACAAAACTATCATGGAATTTATTTAGTTACTCAAGTAACACCATCCAGCCCATTGGTGGTGATCCAATGATGAGGATGGTGACGTGCTAGGCCACCACCAAGGTTCAATTCTCCAAGGCATGTTTTCAGCAGTTTGTACCACCTGCAAGTCCTGAGTGACTTTGACAGAATAATGTCATAGAAGCTTAGCCAAACATGAGTTTTATGTTATTCAAGAAGGTGAGATCCTTCTTTCATTGGCCAACTAGATGGAACATTGCTGAATCACCCTTCAAGTCGATTGTAAGAGCAAGTAAATTGAAACATAATTGTGAGCAATTCAATTGTAAGGAAGCATCCCCACCCACATAAAAAAATGTAAATTGTGACATAATTGTGAGAGCAATTCAATTGTAAGGAAGCATCCCCCACCCACCTAAAAAAGGTAACGACATCCAGAGTAATGGCGAATCTGTATGGGATGTGTACCTTTAGGATTCTTGTCTCAGGCACTGAAATTATCACAAAGGAAAAACATTGTAACAATTCTGCTATTAAGAGACATTTCACAAAACCCACGTGATTTCCACGCAAGTCAGGAGCAAGCTGTATTTCTAGGTACATAAAGGTTTTAAATTACATGAGAAATGTAAGAATATGAGTAACAACATAAAATCAATGACATTGCCTTGTTGCTCAAAAGAGGTTCTGAAGGCACCCAGTGTGTAAATGCATAGCAGTTTACATAATTATGACATAATTCCATAATTAACAAAACCAATTCATAGTTCCTGCTCTATGTTGGGATATATAACTCCCACTTGTCTTAGTTGTGATCATATTTAATTATTAAGTTTATTGGTCATTATTTGGTAGAGTTCTGGTCTCTACTAGGAGTCTGTTCTTAGCTTTTAGGAGGTTGTTGAAAACTAGTTGGTTTAAGAGATTCTCCCAACTAGTTAGCTTCCAAATTTGGTGTGTGGTTGAGAAATTTTCTCAACTGGTTCCAAAATAGTGTGTCTATCTTGAGACATCTTTATTGTATTTATGTGTATCATTACATTGAATGAATAGAGAGCTCACCCACAATTTTGGTTTGTGTAGTTATATCTACTCTCTCTATGATTTCCCAATATGGTATCAAAGCAAGACCAGACCTAACTCCCTCATGGAAGGGTCTAAGTAAATGGAAGGGAAATGGAAGCCTATTGTAGGTGAGAGTAGATAGCTTGAGTGGATTGCTACTATGTGTTTGCAGTAGTGTGCGTTTGTCCATAACCCGTGAGTGAGAGCCATTAAGAGCAGCGATAATTGAGAAGGCCTGGGGGAATCACTGGACAACGATCTGAAAGAAGCCAAGCCATTTGCTGAGATATCACTCATGTGGTTGTTGTGTTGCTGCTGGAAGAGAGAACGCATGTGGAGCTATTGGACAATCGTCTTATGAAAGAGAAGGGCTGAGCCTATGTTCAAGGCACTGGTGTGAGAGGAGAGGTAGCCCAAATGTTGAGCACTCATTTGGTTGGCTGAATGGAGGCGAATGGGCAGCTGGCACTGGAGTCATGAGCTAAGACAGCATGATGACCTGCTCGATGGCTGCCAGCTGCACAAAGGTCAAAGGAAGTAGCTGAGGGCACGGCTGTGCGAGCGGCTCAGGGGCAGAGGCTAGAGACAGGTGACGAAAAAGAAATCAGAAACACCCCCATTGAGGAAGAAGAGACTAAAATTTAGCAGTCTGTACATGCACATCATCAAGGCATTAGACGTAGTTTTCATAAAACTAGTTGATGCTTTTCACTCAAGTACAGAGATCAAGGGAATGAGCAAACAAAGAAGATAACAGAGTGTGTGATCAGATGCATACTCTTTTATGAAAAGTCTCTCAAATACACACAAATGTACATGCTTGATGATTGTCTATTAAAGGCAAAATCTGTACAAATTCGTACATTCATGTGATTTTTTTAACTCTCTCAGGTTCTAAAAAACGAGTTCTACATTTTCTGACTCTCAGGTTACATTTTCATGGAAAGCAAATTTACTGAAAAGAAATACAGTTAGGGAGCAAGCAAAAAGAATCAGTCACCTATTTTTTGACGAGGTCAGAGGTCTGCCTAATGCACCACAGTAAATATCATGTGAACAGAAAAGATCAGTGATAGCCATAGGCAACAGCAAAGTAAAGATTCATTTCATTCATCCCAAGAATAGCCCATATTAATAAAGTGAAGCTGTAGTCATGATTGTAGCATACTTTCATATTTGCATAGCCAAAAATCAATAGATTCAGGCTGGCTTATTTCTTATTTATGGGACTGCTAACAGATTTCTAACTGCAATCCAATCTTGAATGACTCAATGAAAAGGCTCTATTAGATGTTCCTGCTTCAACTTATTCTCAACATCCACAAATGCATGAACATGTACCATAATTTTTACTGTTTTATGGAAAGATTCTCAATTTTTGACTCAATAGGTCTGAAATGTTCACCTAGAATATTTCCTATTAAAAAATTGTGATAAGCAAGATGTAGGTGCCAGATCACAAGAACTCCTCCTTGTCTGGGTAGGTAGGAAAAAGGGCATTTTGAGGTAATGATGCCATTTTATATATTCTTTGAAGGGATCACATTTGCATCCCTTCCAATAATACAAGCATCAGTTACGAATTAAACAAGAAAAGGTTTCAATCAATCCAAACAGAACTAGCTGCCTTTCTAATGCAGTACAGAGCTTACAATACTTTTCTGATATAAATAGTGTTGAAAGGCCATATAAAAGCCAATACTGCCACCATGAACATCAACTCATTTTTCAAGATTATCAAAACTGCATTTGTTATTATGATTGCGCATCATCATCCAACACTGGATGTACCCTTTCAGGTATTAAGGATCACTTCCTTTAGGGCTATGGCTAACATGAGTTAGGATGAGTGAAAAGGAACTGACTTCTAGATCATCAAAGCATTGCATGTGCATATTATTACCATCCACGTTGCTTGTGAATATTACCATCCACATTGCCTGTGAGTATCACCATCCACAAGAAAAAGAATTGCACTACTGCCATGCACGTCTTTGTTCTACAAATAGTTAACTGAAAGAAATCTTGTTACAAAGGACTAAATGAGAAACAGTGGAAACAGTTCTTGGTAAATGCTTGAGCCTTGAACAAATTTGGTCAATTGCATGGAAGCATTCTTGGAACCCATGTATTGTTGAGAATATAATAATAAATTGCTGAGGAAATGGCATCAAAAAAAATCCCGCTGCAAAGCCAAAACAATTAAAAATGTTATTAACCATATAATCTCCATTGTAAAACAACAAGAACAAATTCAAACAAATCAGATGTATTATGAGGAACTGTTCTTTAGAATGAAGTTATACCTTAATGAAACAAAGTGCTAAATGTCGAACTGGCTTCCACTGATTCAGTAATCAATTCAACAATTTTCCATAAATAATTATAAATCCAGTGATTAATCTATAGCAGGTTCATTCAACAGGAATGGAAGTAGACTCTCCAATTGATAGCTTGAGCTGATTAAAAAACTACTTGATAAAAAGTGGATGCTCCAATTGATAGCTTGAGCTGATAAAAAAACTACTTGATAAAAAGTGGATGCACCAATTGATAGCTTGAGCTCATCAAGAAACTACTTGATAAAAAGTATCTCTTATCCRAAGGAACTAGCATCCAAGACCCTCCAAGATGCCACTAAGAGCCTCTACAACTTCAGGGCATTTCGCAACTGACCCTTCCAGATTAATAGCTTGATACTTCAACCCAGTCCATTGAGAGATCAAAGAGAAATGGGGACGCCTGAAAAAGCTACTTATAAGCTCCAGGATTACAGTGCCTGGCCTAGCAGCAATAATGTGTGTTAGACCAGCCCCATGTGCGCCGACAATAACCGATGCTGCTTGCACTGCCCCCACTTGATCTTTCATGGACATATGAGCAAACAAACCATTGACAATAGTCACATTGCACCTGGAATGGTTTGCAGCCCATTTTTGCAATGCATGTAAAACCTCCTCTTCGTTACTCAGCCTTGATTCCACCTTGCCTTTATGACGAGGATGAGCTAAATAATCTTCACGCCGCACGAAAAGGACACTAAGACCTGATGCTTGCCTGGAAATGCGGCTGTCAGAAGATAGAAGCCCGAAAGATGCCCTGAACATCTCTCCAAATTCAACCAGTCTCGCAGTTCTTCTGTCATCGGGTTTCTGCCTCAGTTCATTAACAGAACAACCATAGCATGGTATGCTTTCAGTTAGGCCCTTGAACAATGCAGTTTCATATCCCAATGGTGTAAGGAGAGCATGACGAAAACATACAGGCCCAGAAAAGTTTTTGGCATATACGACACTTGTAAATAAGGCCTCCCATGCCTCCTCCATTTGAGACTGCAAAAAAGAAGGGGATAAGTATCCTCTCTCTCTCACTCTCTCTCCCCCTCACACACACAAAGACTGATACCCACTCAGGTAAATTCATGAGCAGACTGTACTATGTGGAACACAATTGAAATTAAAAAAAAAAATCATATGGGAATATGCCACCTGAAACTAATATCTACTCGATCAATATAATCAATATACAAAGATAACTCACATATCCACACCATGCAAATGTTCAAAAGAAAGAGGGAGTCCATGCACTAACAAGAAAAACATGGAAATGGATCTAATCACTGCTAAATGGGCCAGAAATAGTTGAGATAATTTTTTAAAGAAAATGTAAAAGATCCAGTGTCAAAGCTACCTCAAGTAGGAAAAAGGAATACCAGACGACTTCAGTCCATAACTTGAACAAGGAATACATTGCTACAAAAATACAGCAACATATGTAGGAGGGGATTTGTACAGCATAACCAAACTAACTCAGAATTTAAAACTGTAATTCTTGGATATATATATTATATATATATATATATGGACCAACCATATTGGGAAATTGGACTTGTCTTTTATGTACAGACGAACAAATAACAACGGCAATAACAACATACACATATAGGAATGTCAGGTGTAAGAGCATATCAACCACAAATGTGTTCATTCAAAAGCAACATATCAGTGAGCTTTGAGCATTTCTTGGAAGTAAGCAACCAACAAAGTAGAAACTGACAGCAACTAAATAAATACCATACAGAGATTATAATCAGAAAACCAGATATTCAATCAAGGCAATGTCAATGTATTCCTCTGCAGCTTTATGTTTTAAACATCTGTGCCTGCACATTTGCATGATTCATTCTATATACGGGTAGGAGAACAACAGTTGATGAAATGAATAATAGAATATTTAAAAAAACAACTTTAATGGGCTAGCAAGAGAGAGATAGACATCAAATGCAACATCTTAGCATGCTTCATGAAAATCAACAGGATATTCATTGCAGCAAGTTCCAAGCCTGACAAAATCAATATTTTACAGGAAAATGCTTGATAAGCCATATTTACACCTTCAAAGTGACAAGACCCATTTTGAGGTGTTAGCCAAGATCTGATTAGTGGGGTATCTATAAAAAAAAGGGCAGGAATATTACAAGTATAACATATTTGAAAGACAGGAACATTCGTGTTAGAGAGAGAGAGGAAGGACTTTGTGTTAAATTAAAAAGATAACAGGAGGACTATTGCCCGCCCTTGTGAAAACCTAAAGCCCACCATCAAAACACAATCCTCTAATGCACTTGAGGGGTGTTACCACAAAATCTTGCACCTTAGTGCAAAGCCTTCACAAGATGCTAAGACTAGTGGAACATCGGAAGATGCCACCACTGTCACCTAGGCAACAACTTCCCTCTTTTTAGTGAAGGATTGAATCCAACACAAGGGAGGCTTCCATGGTGGGACTTAGGACTCCTAAGACAATACACAATCAAGTCTAGGGCCTCCTAAGCATCTACCCAAATACCACCAATGAGATATGTCAAACAGATTAGGGTTTAAGTGGCTAATGCAAGTCAACTCCAGATTTGGTTTGATGTACCCTAGGGCAGCTTTAGAAAGTTTGTTAAGTCAATATTTGATGCAAGGTGATCCCCAAACACTAGAAATCAAGAAAAGACTAAGGGCTGTTGCAAAACTTGTATGAAAAGTGATAAATTACAGCAGCAAGACAAGTTATAACAGCAGCAATAATTCTAGCCCTTGACAAGTAATAAGCCAATTTAAAAATAGGGCTAAAATAATGGATTAAACTAGGGTTTAATTAAACCAGCTAAAACTGAAATTTAAAGTGCATATAACAGCCCAAGATATCAAGATGTCTAGCCCTAACAGGGCTGTAATAAAATCAGAAAGAGAAATTCTATGGTAAAAGAGGATTGTTAAGACAAATTATATGCACAAATACCAAGACATCTAGCTTTCTTTTTGGCTGGAAATTTCACATGCTGTTATCAAACCCTAATTTAACCCTAAAACATAAAATAAAGATTGAATTTTGAATTTTGTGATTGACTATTGGGAGAAGACTAGTGCCTATTATATTTTTTGGGGCATATGGGGTCAATTAAGGACTCCCTTGAAGAGATGTAAGTGGATCTAGGGTAATATCTAGGGTTGTCCATTACAAACCCTAGAAGATCCTCCTAATATGTTACTAAATCTTCAAGATAATTCAAGGGAAGTTACTCCACTAGTAACCTTCCAAAAGCTTTGAAAAGAAGAGTTTGTTCAAGAAGAAAGCAAGAGAATGCACAGCCATCACTAGAGAAGTACAATTATACTTACATTCATTCATAAACAAAACCACAAGATAAAGTGAGACCACTTACTCAAGAAATCTTTCATCCATCAAAGCCCCAGCAATGAACATCCATAAAGAAGTAAAGCCATCCACAAGACTATCATCTTCAACAAGTCGCTCTAACTAGCCATCCATAGCAATTTAGAGAAGAGAAAAAGAAATAGTAGATAGGTAGTGCTAATTCTCCACAAGTAGCAATGGTTTCCAAGTGAAAAGTGCTTCTCTTATTTCTATGAGAGATCAAGCACCCTTCTCATCCATCAAAAGCCCTAAAAAATAAAATAATGTTTTTATCTATCATAAACCCTAGATATAAGGCAACAAAACATAAAATATCCATGATACAAGAGTGGATAGGTCACTAAGACCCCCAACGATGCCTTCAAAACGAAATAAATGTGCTCAAGAGACAAGACATCCCACATAAATTCATGCTCCACCTCACACGTGTGGCATGTGTGACCTCAAGAAGTGGACGGCTCACTCACAAAGCAAGTGTAGGGGCTCCAAAAGGGAAATGTTGCCTCTAAGGGTTGCAACGTTTCATCACCAAGTGTCATATCATACCCCAAAAGGTGTGATGTCTCATCATCAAGTAAAGGTGCAACGTCCCATCAAGAGGTGTCAAATCATGTAAAGGTGCAACGTCCCATCATCAAGGTGTCAAATCATACCCCATGGGTGCTTGGGTATCTCAACAAAAGAACCATGTCATCATAAGGCTCAACGTCCTCCAAAATATGTGGAACGACCTCTTTCAAGCAGTGGGACGCCCTCCATCAAATGTGCTAGTAGCCCCTCAAAGTCCTCCAATGGACCAAGGCTCAATCAAGGAGGTAGCCATGTGAAATCTGTTAGCGTCGGAAGTCACCCCTGGATTGCTTGCAGGAGTAGAGCCCGAAGCCCATCAGTTTTTATTGTCACGATTTGTTTAATGGGGTGATCGAATGGGTAAAGACTCAAGAAGATATAGCTTTAACTCAGGAAACTGGGCCTAGTATGTAGAAAGCAAGGGAGGTCTTGATCCAACTTCCGTCAGTAAGTTGATTAAAGGGTGGTAGATGGAAGACTTGTGAGAAGGGTGAGCAAGACTGCCTCGGGCAACAAGCCTTTGGAAGCTTGAAGAAGAAAAACTCAGAAGCCAAGATCCTCTTGGTCCAGAGTTTCAAGGAGCTGAAGGGTGACTCGACTAGATCCTCCAATTCCAAGCCATTCCAGCGCTGAGAAAACACAAGAACTGAATAGAAACGCTGCGACTATTGCAGTGATCCAACCTACATCATCCTACAACAGCGCAACTGGACTGGATCCTCCAATTCCGAGTTGTTCTAACACAGTAAACAAAGAGATGGAAAAAGATGCTGACATCCATAAAGTAAGAAGTCTCAAATGCCTTATACATTAACCAGAGCGACCAGCGCTTCATCAAAACTTTACAATCGGGAGCTTTGCTCAACCATCGATCCTTACAAAAATAGGGAAAACGCCTACATGTACTCAAAAACAACAACAGCAGCAAAAACAAGACATTGCATTAAAAACATTGCGTCTGCATGTCTTCTGACAGTCTGCGCATGCAGACTCTGGCCGATCGTACACCCAAGATTTGGTGTCCCCTCGGCCAAATCGGACGGCTATTCTTTGTCCGACGCCACCTTAACTGCACATGGCTCCTGCAAGGGAAGTAGCTGAGCCATTAAGAGCCGAGCTAGCGTGTGCAGACCTCCTTGGCGAGTCGAGAACTCGGCATGGCTTCTCTGGAAAAATGGGTACACAGGACCCTCTCGAGCAGTCCGCTTGCCAGACCCTCCATTCCTCGCATTTAATGAATGAGGAGAGGCCTCAACCACCCTTTCTCGCCTTCATTTACTCCAAGTGAAAACCAGGATCGAGGTCGGATCAAATGGCACTTGGAGATCGCGGTGATTCCTTCTGTGAACATACACGACGCCTTCGGCCCTTCTTGAACAGCTCTTTTCTTTCCCAAGTGACCACGGGCTGTGACCATGTGCTCGTTCCCAAGGCGCCTTCGGCGTTCACGAATGGGGAGGAGCTAATCCTTGCTTCTTGAAATCGCGATGAGCGAAACGCCGAGACAGCTTAATCTGGCGCCATGCATCCCTCTAGATCTGACGGCTCTGAACTCTCCCGACGATGCCGTGGGCCCGGGCCCTGGACACTCCCGGCACCTCGCGCATCGAGGATATGAAGGAGCTTCTCTTTGTGCGTCGAAGTCGCGATGAGCGAATAGGCGAGGAGCCTAATCGCGCGCCAGGTGTCTCCTGTGGACGGACGGTCGAGATTGCCTCGTGATACTGCGGGCCCTACTTTGAGCGCCTTCGGCGCTTTCGGGGTTTGGGGTTTCGACAGATAGGACAACATGGAACCTTTACCCCTCGAACTCCCGATTGTCGAAATGCCGACGCGAGTGTATCTCGCGCCATGCATCCTCTGGATGGACGGCTATTATCTTTCCCTGCACACAATATGGGCGCCATCCATTGCGTTATCTTTGGCGCACCTTTCTATTCGCGATTCCCCGCCAACTGTTGATATGCTCATATGGATGGATCCAGACCATTGACACTATAATTTTGCCCGCTCGCTTGATTTTAAGTCCGAAAAGGACTTCTTCTGTTCGCTGCGCTTGGGCGCTCCTCATGCAACCTGCAGACCTGGATATCCCAATGCCGAAGACAAGTAATGTTGCTAACAAAATCCATCATCCAAGGAGGGGCTCATGTGATCCAACGTATCCATCAAATCTAGAGGCATGTACACAAGTCATATACAACATATAAAGTGAGTCATGTCAATGTAAAAGCCACTAGATAGATTACATTAAGTATCCTCTTCAAACTTCACACTAGCTCATAAAGTTATACAACTTGCCAAGTTTAGGTATGGGAGGATCATTATTAACCCCTATTAGGCATGTCAGTACCCAAGAAACCCATCAAGGAGTAAGTGTAATGACATATGGCATGGTTTGGGGTTAACTTAATGGGTGTTGGCACAGTCATGGAAGGTTATGTATGATAGTCATCATCATGAGTTCCTTTGCATGAGGGAGAGCTTAGGTAATGAGTTTTCCTTTCCTCGGCAGTATGTCTTTCCAAACCCCTATTTGCCATTTTCTTTATTCATTCAAACCTTTTTTGGCTTTTGACTTTGATTTGCTAAGTCCCTTTTGTTAGGTATGCATACATTGCATAGGACTTGGGGTGATGGCCTCTTAGCAAAGGAGCAGAGCTCATACTTCTTATTCTTTCTTGGTTCTTGACTTTGTTTTTCTTTCTTCTTTGCTTTGACTTGCATTTTGAGTTTTAGCATTTTCTCTTTCTATATTATATTTGTTTATATCAAGTTGCATCAACCTCGAGCATTCTAGCTCCTTCTCATGGGATTACGAGGCATGAAACTTTATGGGTGACATAGGACAACCAACCCAAAAGAAACGATAACAAAGATGGGAGAGATGGAGTGTGTTATGTATGGATTGGAATATGGACACGTTATCCCTATCAAGGCCCCCCAGTGGTACAACGTTGCCCAAGAATGACAACACTTGATTAGGAGATGATGATGACCACCAAGGTGAAACAAGGCAAAAGGTATAAATTCAAAGCATCATCATCCATCATCCAATTCAACCCATGATCACTTCATGTCAAAAACATCAAGCATTAGCATTTGATATGAAACATGAGAACAAGGTACTTCATGTGTTTCATGCACCATATCTAATCTGATGTGAGTGAGTTGAGCGTAAAGTGGAAGGCATCTATGGGCAACTGTCTGTGGAGAATCCTGAATGTCATCATCCGAACTGTTGTTTGTGACGTGGATCATGGGAGAAAAATTCTCCTCTAGTTACCTCTAGATATGAGGGCATGACAAGAGCAAAAGAAAACTAGAAGATTCTACAGTAAGACTTTTGATAACAATTTATAACTGGTAGATGATAGGTTCAACAAAAGTTTTGGAAGACAAGGAAACATAAAATGGATGAAAAAGGAAAAAAGATGGAGGTGAAGAAGGTAAATGAATAGGCCTTGATGGAATTTTTAGCACAAATTTTGAAATTTCCTATATACAATTAACCACATAACAATTTTAAAAAGTCATAGGCAACAAAAATGAGGTTTACAGTCATTATGTGGTCCAATATGAAGTGCAAAGTGAAAAGCAAACAAGGCTTGACAACTCTGTTGCGGGAAACACCAAAATTGCCCACGTACCAGTCGCAAACTTGCAGAAATGCAGAAGCACCTCAGAAACGCACAAGTGCCCACGGGGGGCATGGGATCCATAAGCCTAAACACTCTAATCTATGGAAAATGAAGACAAATTAACCTTTAATTTGTTTCTAAACCTACCTACAAATTCACTTATCATTCTTATTTCCTTGCAAGATAGTGTGTTATTTAAAAATAACTATATATATACACGCACAAACACTGAATTTCCCCCAACGTACCCATTTGGGGAGCAGGGGGTCGCATTTCCAGGCATTCCCGCTTTTGAAACTAGTGCATGTTTCCATGTTTCGTGCAACTTAGCTTAACAATGGTTGGGGCAATGAAGGCCATCAACAACCACAATAAATCAAACAAGGTTGTTGAGGTGAAGATCCATTTGACATCAACCAGAATCCAAGGTCTAATCTGTTGATGATTGCAGCGTCATGTGACATTCTCCAGGTCGTTCCCCTCTGGACTAATTTGAGTCAATCTGTGAGAGGGCCCATATGATGGGTGTGTCATTCTCCTCTGGACTGATCTGAGACAATGTGTGCCCATGTGATGGGTGTGCATCAGACTCTGGACTGAGTTGTTATGACGTGTGGTCTCTTGTCTACTCCTCTGGACTGAGTTGAGATGACTTGAGATGGTCTCCTGCCTTGTACTCATCTAGACTGAGTTGAGTCGGCTTGAGATGGTCTCCTGCCTTGTACTCCTATGGACTTAGTTGAGTTGACTTGAGATGGCTCTCCAGATGGTACCCCTGTGGACTCAATTGAGTGATCTGTTGAGAGTGACGTAGTTGTGGGTGAGCACAAGTGGACGTGTCCCTAGTGGTTGAGCACTAGAGGATGTGTGATATCCCTTGCTATATTGTCAAAGAGTGAGACTTTGGTAAAACCCTAATTGTGTTGTAAAGGGTACAAGTCGGCCTCACCATGTGAAAGATAATTAATATTGTGTAATTATTAATTATATTATTAAGTTGTATACGTCAGCCCTATTGTGCCAATAGACACATCATTTGATGTGATAGGTTTTGTATAAATAAGAGTGGATCCCCATTGTGGATCACACTCACTTGTCATGTCATAATTTCAGAAGTTGAGGTCTGAAATTATGAGGACTGCAATTCGCAGTTCTCTAGGAGCTAAGTTTCTCAGTCATAGCAGCACCCTATTGTGTGCTAGGTTTGGTGGTGGATGGTGGATCTTCTCTTGGCAGTATAGCAAAGGATTGTTGGGTTTTTCCCTTGGTTGAGAAGGGTTTTCCTAGGATAAACTCTTGTGTTCTTGTGCATGGTTATTCTTCTTGTGATCTTGGTTTACTGCAGCTATTGTATTGTGTTGCTGCAGTCATTGTTTATGGTTCAGTTCATGCTAAAATGAAATAAACTATCTGCAYGAGCTAAAAGCATCAAAAACTTAACAYGGTATCAGAGCAGTTCCTGAAGATGACTTTTTGCACAGTCAATGAAGGCAGTCGTGGACACTTTGAGGGCTGCTAAACCCTTGCCGTTGGTATAAAGAGAAGGCCGGACCTCTCCCTTAATTCTGTGGTGAAATTTAAAGGCTGGCCGCAGGCATATTAGCCTGGGCCAAGCCCTGTTTAAGGTCTTAAAGGAGACTGCAGCATGGGGAGACTCCTCTAGGGCTGCCGCAGCTAGGAGTCCTAAACAGTAGACTTAAAAACCAAAAATGGCAGACCTATTGCAGCACTTTCTGAGGCAGCGAAGGGGTACTTTCTGAGGCAGCGAAGGGGCATATTCTGAGGCAGCGAAGGAGTACCTTCTGAAGCAGCGAAATGGCATATACTGAGACAGCGAAGGGCTAAGTCTGAGGTTAATCTGGGCACACCTGTAGCAACATATATTTCTGTGCTTGAACAGCAGAGTAGGCACACCTATAACAGCAACTGAGGCTGATATATGAGGCAGCAAAATGACAGAATTTAAGGCAGACTAAGGGCAGATATGAGGTGCAGATCTAAAGTGAATCTTAGGACTAAATTCTGAGATACATTACAGGCCAAGTCTATGGTAATTTTCTGAGGCATATTTCAGAAAACTTATAACAGTTTTGAGGCCCAAATGATTGACAGATCTGAGGCTATAAGGGAAGATGTAAGGCTTGTCCTGTAGCAGAGATTAAGGCCAAAATAGAGGCTTGTTCAGTGACAGTCCTGAGACTAACTCTAAAGTCTGTACTGAAACAGTTTTGAAACAATTCCGAAGCAGTTTGTGTGGAAAAAATATGCAAAGTGATCAAAGGCAGATCTGAGATCTACTGCAGGCCGAATTTTCTGAGGCAATGAGGCATACCTCATACGAAATTTGAGAGCGAAGTCTGGAATCATCTCCTGAATAACCTAGTGAAGATTGAGAAGCAACAAGAGACCCATCTTGGGTACAAATTTCAGTTTTTGCTACAGGAAGTATACTAGCAAATTTCTAATTCTGAGTTTGAAGAAGTTTTGAAGTAAATTTCTGAAAACTTGTTTCAAGATTGATCCTTGAGGTGACTTTTGAGCATGGGCTATATGGAAGCTCTAGTGGACATCAAAGAGACTAGACTTGCAGCCTTTGTCACTAGGAGACTAGACTTGTAGCTAGTGATGTGAAAGGGTTCAAGCCCTTGTCACTATGAGACTAGGCTTGCAGCTAGTGATGTGTAAGGGAAGCAACATTAGCCACCTCAAAAGAAGTCAAGGAATGCAAGCAAGAACGAGGAAGAGTTCTTCTCTATCTCAGCTTTCTCAGGAGGACCGAAAGCAAGATTGAGCATGATTGTAGACTAAGGTAAGCTTGTGCTACTTTCCTTATTTGATTTCATCATTACTATGTAGTTGCTTACATTTTGATAATAAAGGGTATTATCCCTGGTGTGGGAGCCCTCATGACTTGGACCATGATCCCTGGTATGGGAGTCCAATTTTTTGGTTGGTTGTTATCCTAGTACAGGAGGCCATTTTGGTTGTTATCCCTATGGGAGGCCATCTTGGTTATTATCCTAGTACAGGAGGCCAAATTTTCCTATTTCATTATTGAAGGACCATGATCCCTGGTACGGGAGTCCAAATTTTCTTGGTTGGTTATTATCCTAGTACAGGAGGCCATTTTGATTGTTATCCCGACAAGAGGTCATCTTGGTTATTATCCTAGTACGGGAGGCCAGCAAAGTATTGTAGAGGCAGTAGAGGACCTGAGAAGACATGGGATGTCTCCAGGTTAGCAACACTAGAAAATGAGCATGTCTATCCTTCAGACTTCACAGGGAGTCACTTGACTCAGAGGGAGTCAAACTATTTGAGAAGAAGGAAGAGACGGTACCTTCTCCCCCTTCAGCAGTTTAGAGGGAGACAGTTATTGATCCAGTTGATCTAGCTGATCCTGTAGCTCCAGCCAATGATTCCCAGAGACATGCCAATAGGCCGAGAGAGGCCTACATGGGCTCCACAGACTCTGCTAGAGGCAGAGGGGCATGCAGCTCCTCGTGATACATTCCGAGAGAGCAAGAGACCATAGAGATTTTCGAGCTATGTTCTAGCTATCAGCTACATCATCGATACTGAACCTTCTTGTCATGGAGAAGCAACAGGACAATAGTTTTGGCAAGATGCCATGACCGAAGAGTATCAATCCATCTTGAAAAATGATGTGTGGGATATTGTTCCGAGACCGAAAGGGAAGTCTATAGTGACTTCCAAGTGGATCTATAAGATCAAACATGTAGCTGATGGAAGTGTCGAGAAGTACAAAGCGAGATTTGTGGCTAGAAGATTCTCTCAGGTGGAGGGAATAGATTATGAGGAGACATTTGCTCCTGTTGCCCAAATACACTTCCATTTGTACGATTATTGATCTTGTAGCATCCATGGGTTGGAGACTACATCTGATGGATGTAAAGACAAGCCTTTCTCAATGTTGAGATTGAGGAAGAGGTCTACATCGAGCAGCCAAATTGATTTGTGACACATGAGAAAGAGTTGCATGTATACAGGTTGAAGAAATCCCTGTATGGATTAAAGCAAGCACCTCGAACATGATTGTTGGATACTTGATGAGTTTGGGCTTCAACAAGAGTGTTGTTGATCCAAACCTATACTATCACATTGTTGGTGACGAGTGCCTGATTTCGGTCCTATATGTGATGACTTATTCCTCACCAATTCAGAAAGCCTTATTGATGAATGCAAGCGTGCATTGGTTTCTGAATTTGAGATGAAGGACCTTGGTATGATGCACTACTTCTTGGACTAGAAGTATGGCAGAGGATTGATGAGATTTTCCTGAAGTCAAGGAAAATATACAGTGGAGATATTCAAGATGATGGACTGCCAATCCATGCCTACACCAATGGTGATGAACTTGAAAGAAGATGAACGAGGCTTCTTCCGATTAAGGCAAGATTGATCCACATCTTTACAGACAGCTGATTGGATCATTGATGTATTTGGTCAAACACCAGACCTGATACATTCTATGCAATGAATGTACTCAACCAATTCATGAGTCAATTGAGACAGACACATTGGATAGCAGCAAAGCATGTGTTGAATATCTACGAGGCACAATTAGTTATGGCATGAGATATGCCTCCGGTGTACACATGAGATTGCAGGGATATTCCAATGCAGACTAGGCAGGGAGTGCAGTGGACTGGAAGAGCACATCCAGTTGTTGTTTTACTTTGTGATCTGCCATGGTTTCCTAGTGCAGAAGGAAACAGACTTTTGTGGCTTTGAGTACCACAGAAGAAGAGTACATTGCATTATGTGTGGCAGTCTGCGAAGCAGTGAGGCTTCACAAGCTGCTTGCTGACTTATTTGGAGATGAGATGGATTCCACCGTTATCCATTGTGATAACCAGAGCTGTGTAAAGCTCTCCGAGAATCCTATGTTTAACAATAAATCGAAACACATTGAGATATGGTGCAGAGGAAAGCAATACATGTGCAGTACCTTTCTACACACAAGCAGGTTGCAAATGTCTTCACCAAACCGCCTGCCAGGACGAAGTTCGAGTACTTCCGTGAGAGACTTGGCCTGGTGGAGAATGCCTCCCTAGTTGAGAGGGAGTGTTGATGATTGCAGCGTTGTGTGACATTCTACAGGTCGTTCTCCTCTGGACTGAGTTGAGTTGATCTATGAGAGGGCCCATGTGATGGATGTAGTCGTTCTCCTTTGGACTGAGTTGAGACGATGTGTGCCCATGTGTTGGGTGTGCCCATGTGATGGGTGTGTGTCAGACTCTGGACTGAGTTGTTATGACGTGTGGTCTCTTGTCTACTCCTCTGAACTAAGTTGAAACGACTTGAGATGGTCTCCTGCCTTGTACTCATCTGGACTGAGTTGAGTCGGCTTGAGATGGTCTCATGCCTTGTACTCCTATGGACTTAGTTGAGTCGGCTTGAGATGGCTCTCCAGATGGTATTCCTGTGGACTCAGTTGAGTGATCTATTGAGAGTGACGTACCTGTGGGTGAGCACGAGAGGATGTGTCCCTAATGGTTGATTGTTGAGCACTAGAGGATGTGTGAGATCCCTCGCTATATTGTCAGAGAGTGAGACTTTGGTAAAACCCTAATTGTGTTGTAAAGGGTACAAGTCGGCCCCACCATGTGAAAGATAATTAATATTGTGTAATTATTAATTATATTATTAAGTTGTACAGGTCGGCCCTATTGTGCAAATAGACACATCATTTGATGTGATAGGTTTTGTATAAATAAGAATGGATCCCCATTGTGGATCACACTCACTTGTCATGCCATAATTTCAGAAGTTGAGGTCTGAAATTATGAGGACTGCAATTCGCAGTTCTCTAGGAGCTAGGTTTCTCAGTCATAGCAGCACCCTATTGTGTGTTAGGTTTGGTCGATCTTCTCTTGGCAGTATAGCAAAGGATTGTTGGGCTTTTCCCTTGGTTGAGAAGGATTTTCCCAGGATAAACTCTTGTGTTATTGTGCATGGTAATTCTTCTTGTGATCTTGGTTTACTGCAGGCTGCAGCTATTGTATTGTGTTCCTGCAGTCATTGTTTATGGTTCAATTCATGCTAAAATGAAATAAACTATCTGCATGAGCTAAAAGCATAAAAAACGTAACATAATCGACAATCGCAATTAACCACTTGTGGAGGCCACAATAACCTCCCTTTACTTTTTCTTTTACAAGCAAAAGGAAAGGGGACCCCAACTAAAATTTCATCCTGAATGCCTAATCCTCCACTGCTTGAGCCTAGTGTTAATTATTTGTCTACCTTGAGGGAGTTGAGGGTTG
>ML815599.1:55100-65856 GCA_009831015.1 Picea engelmannii
TTCTTAAAGTAAAAGTTGACATTTCCTTTATCTTTCCTTTTCATTTCCTTTATCTTTCATTTCTCTTTCCTTTTTAAAGTTGACATTTCCTTTATCTTCCCTTTTTAAATTTGACATTTTCTTTATCTTTCCTTTTCATTTCCTTTATCTTTCCCTTTTAAAGTTCACATTTCCTTTATCTTTCCTTTTTAAAGTTGACATTTCCTTTTCATTTCCTTCATATTTCCTTTTTATCCATTTACTTAAATTTTCAACATTACCATTAATTGTTTCAGGATGTTTGAGAGTGGTTCCAACCTCATCGGACATCATATGGAGAAAGTAGAACTTCATATCCCATTCAGAATCCAATAGACTTAAGAGTTTTCAGGATTCAGGATCAGTAGGATTGCAACATTTTCAATGGATTCTATCACGTATGAGGGTATGGGATTGGCATTTAATCAAGAGTGCCAGGCCCTTTATATACCTTGATGTTGGTGGTATTGATTGTTGAACTCCTTTGCTATGGCCTTAGCAAAAAGGTACCCTTCACTCAAACCAAAATCATTGATTAAGCATGTTAAAAAATTTCTACCATATTATAAGGCTTGGATTAGGAAATTTCATCAAAACAGGGTGGTGTTGATTGATGTCCCTAGAGGATTGAGGTAGAGGCAAAGGGTGATACTAATGATGAGGATCTTAATATAAGCGATGGTGGAACATTGCTTGTCATTTATGTTTGTCATTTAAATGTTGTTTCTCATTTGTTCATAATGTTTTCTTTCAAAATTTCAAAATTGTTTTGGAATCATGGTTTGAAATCTTTAAAATATAATTTTTCATTAAAATTTAAATATTTTATATATTTTTTAGTAAACTGAGCCATTGAAATCAGATCGCTTTAATTCCATCCGAGTACGAGTATCTAGATGCCTCATGATGATTATCTCATGAAATACATTTATTTTTGTTTTGATGTGATTTTGTATCATCCTATCAGGATTATAACTCAGGACAAATATTACATTTCAGTATCGATGTTTCATGGTCCATTTGTCATCTTATACATCTTTATATTACAGTTTTATTTTCATATTTATGTGACAATGTGCTTGTTTGATGTTGATGTTGCTTTAGAAGTTTAAAAATTTGAAAAAAAATGATTTTTTTGTATTTTTTAAAGTTTCCCGATAAATTTTGATATTTTCCCCGATATTGCCAATAATTTAAATTTCAGACCCCTGGCGATAAATTCCGGACAACGATAAATGCAGCATTGCTTAAAACTATATGAGGATATCTGAGATCTTTAATTCTCATCGATTAGATCACTTATCTATGACAGAAAGGCATAGTTATCGATTATGGCTAAAAATTCCATCACTACAATATCGAGAAGCAATTAAGACAGTAACTGGTACTTCTTAAAGATGTAATAACCATTTTAGGTGGGCACCTTATTTCCCCGAAAATAGCAGAGTTAAATTTATAAGTGAGAATTTAGACCAAACAAATTTTGGGCTAGCCTAATTTTGGCTCAAGAATAATCCTTATCCTCAGCTGTCCAATTTTGAACAAATTTTATGTTGTAACTCTATGTTACAATGCAACGCAAAACCAAGTGAGTTTAGAGTAAAAATTATCACTTGTATTAAGTTTTAACATGTGCATGTGCATGTGCATGTGAGCTCTAGAACAAAAGCAACATGGCATCACAGTTATTACAAATTCTGAGGGTTGAAGAAGTGAGAGAGATTGCAAACCAAGCATGGAAATCAACTCAAACTTGGTGAATAAAAACAGTTGTGAAAAGGGTTTCGCTCAACAAGGCATTACTTCAAAGCAACAATGTTCAGGAATCAAGAAGGGCAATTGTCCTAGAGACTCCACATTGAAAACCAGTCACAGAATCACTGCCCTATACAAAGTAAAGGCATCAAGCACGGACAGTTTGTTGTTAGGAAGATTATCCACACATAGCAGTAGAAAAATATTTAGATAACAAGAGAGAGAGAAGGATCGAATGGAACCAGCAACAAACCCTAAATCAGCATGAACCATAAGCACATCATAAAGAGAATATAAACCTGTGAACAAGAGAAACACAAGATATTGTGCCTATAACCTAAAGAATCAATCACTATGAAGTTTGAACCAATATGATGAGTTAATAGTAAATACAAATGAGGGCTTGAGTTATGTATTTATACACAACTCAAGTGAGGCGGCCCTTCAAGAGGGGGTTATGGGCCCACAAAACAAGGGCACACACCCCGAAAGGGTGATTAGGCCAACCTAGTCAAATATATAAAAAATAGAATACAGAGGTGTTTGGCCATAAATGACCACATCTGAAGATTACCATCATTTCAACAGCCTGTTAATCTTAGCATGGGGACATGAAGAAGGATAATAAACTACAGAACGAGTGGGCATAGACAACTCAATAGAGATACAATGGTCACTGAAAATATAAAGGAGAATGGGACCTTGGTATGAGATGACCCAACTTAAATACAAGTTTGGATGGGTATGTCCATTGCTCAACTCCAAAAGACCCAACTATTGTCACAAAACTGCTCAACTCCTAAGGAAATGCCACCACTGCACTGCTCATTATTTCAATACACACAATGCCAATCTAACCATTTGATAAGGAAGTGTTGAAAAGAGGCACAGGTACAAGAGAGAAAAGTGAGGCATACCCAACTCAATGTAAAGTTAGATAGTTGGAAGACAAGAGCAGGTTTTTGATGACCCAACTCAATACAAAAGTGGACCCAATAAGCTAAAAGAATGATGTCACCAAACTACTTATTTGTTAGAGAAAATTGTCACTCACTGACTCTGTGAAGCTCTCGAACAACTCTCGTGCTCCTGTCATATGACATGAGGCTCCACTATCCACCAACCAAGTCCCACTACTGGAGGATATACCAGAAAGGGCGGAGACTAATAGGAACTCCCTCTAAAGCATGTCTGCAACCTCATCAACCTCTGTCATTGATGCGTGTTGCTTCCTTCCCCCTCTCTTTCGTTGTGGACACTGTGAAGCATAATGACCAAATTCATGACAAGCAAAGCACTTGACCTTGCTAAGGTCCTTCTTCCTCCTCGGCTCTGGAAATGCCTCTCCCTCTGGAGAACCACCTTTTCTGCCCTACCTGGTATGAGCAACCAGGGCCTGTTTTTCATCATTGTTGCCTTTCTATTTGCCATTCTTAGACTCTAATCGAGCCTCCTCCTAGGTGCAATCGGTCGATAGTCTATCAAAATCTGGCAGCTTCTCTCGTGCACAGATCCCCTGCACAAATGGTTCCCAAGACCCAGAAAGACCATTCAATGCCACATTCGCCAACTCAGTATCATCGATTGCCTCACCAATGGTTGCAAGTTGATCATGAATCTAAGTGATCCTCATGAGGTAGCTAGCAATTGTATCTAAACCGATCATCTCAACAGCTCTGAGTTGGTGCCTCAAAATCAACTTTTCTGCTTTGGTACAAGCCAACCAAAGCATCATAGATATCCTTGGATATCTTCTTTCCAGAAATGTGAGGAATCAAGTGATCTTTCATGGATTCCAACAATACTCGCTTGGCCTTCACTTTCTTCTTCCTATCAGCTGCCAATTCCTATGGATCATTAGGACTTGGAACCGCCGTCTCAACATACTCTTTGAGATCATTCTCCTCCAAGAGAAGAAGAATCATTGCCTTCCAAGCCCAGAAATTTGTTGCCCCTTCCAACCTATCCTCAATCTTAGAAGTGTCCACCATTGTGCCCTGCCCAGAACAAAACATAAAATCTGCAACAACAAATCTGTTGTAGAAACAATTTGCAGTTGCTTGCGTCTCAAGAGGACGACCCTTCTCTCTATTCAAAGCCTCAGCTCTGATACAATGTCAATTTTTATGCATCTAATTTCATATCTGAAAATTACTTCCAACTGACCCAAACAATAAACCCTAGGGTTGTTATCACTGAATAATTTTACACTGAAATTATGACAGAAAATTACAGCGGCGGAAACATAAAGATCAGAGACAAATTATCCATGCACATAAGACACAATTTTATGTTCTGTAAACTTTCCAAATTCAGAATTTCTGAGGGCAAAATCAGCCCTCTCAGCAAACCATAATTCAGCAAATTCTGAGAACAAAAACAGTCCTCTTGCAAATTGCAAATTCAACAAATTATTCCGAGAAAATTCCCAACTTACAAATATGCTCCAGCAGACCTGTACGGACTATACAAACTGTTGACGTCATCCTATATGGACTGCAACTTGCCCAGAAATTCGCACGTGTGCACTGTCACAGGTGCAGCTTGAATTTTCCCACATGTGTGGCATGTTCTGTACCACACGTGACATGTCCGTACATTTCCCTATCACACATTCAGATGTCCTTCCTGTTGTACGATTGTACAATCTGCTCCACACATGTGGCCTTCTCTCTCCTCTCCTCACACATGTGGCCTTCTTCTTGGCAAAGAATCAGAAAATCATAAATACAAGAAAACCCTAGGCCAAATTTGTCAAAAGTGCAGAATTTTCCTTACTGAAATTTCCAAGATCCCTAACACAAGTGCTCACTCACTTATGCTAACTCCATAATGTTACAATCTCTCCTCTCCGTTTATAGGAGCCAAAAGTGAGTTTAGAAGCCCTTAGCTTACTCTAAGAACCCTTCACTAAACTAAACATTAAATTAGAATTGTTTATTCACACATGTGAGTGTGAAGCCCCAACACAAGCCCCCAAAGTCCATCAACAAGCCCATGAAGCCCCAAGCTTCAATCCAAGGGGGTTTTCACCAAAACGAAAGTGCAATGTGGGTGTCAACAAAGATTCTCACATGCCCGACACTAAGGCCATGTGAAAATACCTACCCGAAGTTACAAAACATCATCACACACCCCAAAAGGGTGGCTAGGCCAACCTAGTCAAACATATAAAAAACACAATAAAGAGGGCGCTTAGCCATAAATGACCAAATGTGAAGATTACTATCATTCCAGCAAAAAATAGTCCTACCACTTAAAAGGGTTGTCGGTAGTTGTTTTTGCCAATAAGATCGAGAAGTCACTATTGTCGGTAGTAATGTCGATTTTCCAATTTCTTAGATGCTCTTTTTCCATTGACACTTGAAAGATGAGAAGTTGAAGTTTTAGGCATTGAAGGAAATTTGGATGAAGAACCGCTACAAATGTGATCCGAAATGGATCATTATATAATTTGTCATCTATATTGGTCCTTTCTGGGTGGAAACGTTGGAGCTATTGGCTTGTAGGGGCCCATTTTAGGGGTAGGAACCACTTTGGTGATTATGGGTCATGTTGGGTATATCTCCCAAGAACCTAGATGTACTCCTCCAGTATATGGGTGGTCTACACAGTCATTTACGGAGGCAAATGATGCTCTTTAAACCTAGGACAATTGATAAGGCCTGTGTGCAAGCACACTATTTGGAGAATATGGGTAATGACAACCAAGTGGTTCCAAGTAGAAAGGCCACCATGACACTTCCAAGGAAGGAAATAAGAAGTGGAAAGGAAAGGATAAGAAGACAATAGCGCTATGCATCATTGCAAGCATCCAAACAACCACTGTAACCATTGTAATATTGATGGTCACACTGAAGATAAGTGTTGGAAGCTAAATCTAGAGTTGAATGCTAAGAATCGCAAGACAAATGCCAAGAAGAAGAACATACTAGCAGTGGATTCGAGCAATCAAGGAGAGAACAACTTAGATGTAGATGAAAAGATTGTCTACACTACAATGTAAAAGGTGGACCTAATTAGCCTCCATCCCAAGGAAGAGGAGGTGACTAAACTCTTCCAAATTAACATCCAAGTCAAGAATACAAAGGTGGATACTCTATTCGATTTTGGTTTATAGGCCAAACTCGTAGCAAAAGATCTAGTCAACAAGATTGGATTGGAAGTTCATGACCATCCTCACCCATATCCATTGGGATGGGTAAATAAGGACGCAAAACTTAAGGTCACTAAGCAGTGTAAGATCAAATTCGCTATAAGTGCAAATTATATTGATGAACTGGAGGTAGATGTAATCTAAGTCACCTAGTTTATTTTGAATTTGACAACATTGAAATTCGATAAAAATTTTGCCAAGCTAAAAAAGTTGGATAAAATTCACCATCAAATTTGAGAATATATATATATATATATATTAACTTTATGGTAACCAATAATAAAATTAACTTCTATAAAGTGTTTATATCACACGACTCTAAAACTTTATAACTATCATATAAATATAATATATAAATCAAAATCAACTTAGTAAATCTGTCTAGGGTTAATCATACCACAAGGTTTTATAATCAAGCAAACTCATTCCCTTGATCCTCGAATGACATCGGGACGATTGGCAACCAAATCGATCAAGACATTCCTCCCTCGGGCAACCATTCCAACACATTTTGTCCCATGGGCATCTCTACAATGACAAGGAACAACCATTTCAACCATTCCGACAATGCCAACACAAAGCATATGTTGAACATCCATCCAAACAAATATTTCGAACAATGATCCACAGGCACATGCAAAGGGATTAAGCGACCATTCCTAAAAATCAATTAAGTAATTACTAAATGGCCGCTAAGTGGAATGGGAAATTAATTGACTAAACCTTATCAAATTTGTGCAGCTAGCGATTAAATGCATCGAATTTTGAACTTCATCCTTGCAATCTGACGAACATGGTGACATAGGATGTAGTACCATGCGATGTCTATGGTATAGTGTTTGGAATCCCTACATGTACACGAGGGATGCAATCTTCATGAGGAGAGCCAACCAGTACCACCTAATCAAGGATGGGAAGTCCATAATCAATGCACACAAAGGTAAATCCAAGATCTCTCTGGTTAGTGTTGACCAAGCCAACAAATTGATCAGTTCTAGTAGGAAGATTGTATTGCTTTTCTTAAGAAAGAATTAACCAAGAGATAAATCGGTAGAAGTAAAGGCATCTCTAGAGGGATGTACTAAAGAGAAAAAACATCAGTTTGAGGAGCTTTTGTAGGTGTACAAAGAAGTGTTCCAAGAGCCTAATGGGTTACCACACAAGAGGGAAGTGGAGCATGAAATATAGTTATTCCTAACTCCCCATTACCAAACATTGTGTTGTATAAACAATCCATCGTGGAAGCAAATGAAGAAAAGAAACAATTGCAGCACCTATTGGAGCAAGGAGTAATTCGATCAAGCACCTCACCTTGTGGGCCACCTATCATCATAGTACCCAAGAAGGATGGAACTTTGCGAATGTGTATCAACTATTGAGATTTGAATTAGATCACCCTCAAGAATCAATACCCTCTACCTCAGATCGATGACTTGCTAGATCAGTTGCAACATGCCAAATACTTCACAAGTTGGATCTCAAATCAAAATACCACAAAGTACAAGTTAAAGATGAAGACACCTAGAAGACTATCTTCAAGACAAGGAAAGGTTTATATGAATGGCTAGTAATGCATTTTGGTTTGTGTAATGCACAAGCTACATTTATGTGTTTGATGAATGATGTATTGTATCCCTTTCTAGATTTATTTGTAATATTGTACTTAGATGATATATTGGTTTATAGCTCTACCTGGGAAGAGCATATCTCACATCTCATGTAGATGTTAGAGACTCTGAAAAAGCATCAATTGTCAGCAAACCTTAAGAAACGTGAATTTGCTCAACAGTCATTGGTGTATCTGGGGTATGCACTTGGTGGAGGGCAACTCAAGATAAATCCTGCAAAAATGGAGGCCATCCTCAAGTGGCCAACTCCTACTAATGTCACTGAATTTAGGAGCTTTGTTGGGACAACATAGTACTTACGAAAGTTCATAGCATCCTTTTCTATTGTGGCTACACCACTCCATACCATAACAGCCAGCAACCAAGTGGGGAAACAATTAGCATAAAGATTTTGAAGAGCTAAAGTGGAAGATTAGTTAAGCACCAATTCTAGCATTGCCCAATTCGTAGAAGCCTTTTAAAGTGGAGACAGATGCAAGTGGATGTGCTATGGAGTCATCTTAATGTAGGGAAGTAAGCCATTGTGTTATCATTCTGAAATGTTTCATGGCAACGTCCTAAACTACCATACATATGACACGAAATTATATGCTCTAGTTCAACCTGTTAAGAAATGGAAGCACTATCTGATGGGCAAAGAGACCATAATCCACACTAATCACTAACCATTACAGTGTTTGCAGGCCCCGAGTAAGCTTCAGCAAACCAGACACTACAAGTGGATGGGGTTTTTACAACAATTTCATCTAATCATCAAATATAAGAAGCGAAACACTAATAACTTGGCAAACATGCTTTCAATGCCACCCACATCCAATATCATAGCTTTGGGAACCCTTATGCACATGGAGCATGTTACAACACAAATAAGCACCTTTAGCTTAAAGTCCCAAAGATGGGTGCTAGCCTTGTGGAACTCAAGGGGTTGGCCATTATCACCTCACCAAATCTCCCCTACAATTTAGACTCAGAAAAAGTTTCCTGGTCAAGAGGGGTTTCCCTATGGGTTAACTAGGCTCACTTTGTGTAGTATGAGTGGGAGTAAAGAGAACCTATCAACAATGTTGATGAAAAGAAGGAAAAAAAGTGAGGGCCATGGGGTGATGAGTGAAAGGGAGGCCACTTGCCTACCTTGCTTGGGATATGGGGTCATTTGATCTAGCTCAAGTGTTGTTCATGCATCTTATGTATTGAAGTCGCATGCACCACTAAGGGATTTCCCTATGAGCATCAAATGAGATACTTGAAGTTTTCAAATATGGTTGGGGAGGATGGTCCTATGAGAATCCAACCTAAATACTACAAGGTGAACTCTAAACCTAGTCTAGTGCAAGAGGGTAGAACCCTTAGGATGTCCACACTCAATGCAAAAGAAGTCTAAGATTAAATGATCACAAGGAACAAGGTAAGTAGAACTATGTCGTAGTTGCCTTATGAATGTGGCATGGTGCTCTTCTATGACCTTGAAGTAGCTCCCTCCTCCAGCATACCCGCAATATACAAGCTATTTTCCACTATTCCCTTGAACAAACACTCAAGAAAAGACAAGATTACACAATAGATTTGCAAAGGTGAGACAAACTTCTTCCCATTATTCTCCACTAATCCAATCCATCTTACAAATGGAGTGAGGAAATCCTTATATAGATTTGAGCTCTAACTCCCCCATACAATAAAAAAGTAATTATTTCCTTCGATCCATTAGATTTCTTAGGAATAATTATAAAATGATCATCTCGAGCTTCCTCAACAAACTCTTTACCCAAAATAGACAAGAGTTTGTTAAGATATACACTTTCCTCTAGGAGGTTGCAATAGAATAATCTTGGAAACAACTCTAGATGAAGCTCATATCTAACTAACTCCATGAGTTAAGTCAACATTGAATAAAGATGGAGCTAGTTACAACAATTTTCCAAAAATATATAAGCATGCAACTCCTCTTCTATGTGATTGACCAATCTCTATGACATAAAGTACCCATTATGATGCAACCCCATGATTTAGTCCAAGTCAAACCATGTTCAAAGAATGGTTCCATGAATTGATTCCATAGCAAATAGAGCCAAGATAAAGGATATATCCAACAACTTCATTAAACAAATATTACATGGTTGGCTTCATGACATGGCACCACCCCAAATACATCATCACATAGGCTCATGTTTTCATGCGAGAAGGCGACCCATGGATTTGAGGAGATAGACAATGGCCCCATCCAATTCAAACAACTCAGTTGTTATGTCCACAAGTCCAAACCTAAGGTCATAGCTCCCACAAATAGTGGCTCGATTTGTCTATGGATCGACCCCTTCAACATACCTTGTGATTACAGCACAACATTCCACGTCATATGCCATGTCTTAGTTCATTACTTAAAGGAGGGAGTTGTCAGCGTTTTGATGGCATATATTTATCCACAAGTCATCTAATAGAATCAAATGGAAGTTCCTCCACGTGATAGTTGACTGGATATTCCACTCGCCTTTTTCTTCAACTCAAGTCGTATGGCTTCCCTTTTTATAAACTTTATACATTCAAACCTTGGAATCATACCCATTTATATAAACAATGCTCCAAATGGATGTAAGACACCATGAGTTTAATTTTGGCTTAGTGAAGGGGACAAAGGGGCGGCTCCTCCATGTGATGATTAACGGCTCCATATAATACACCTCAAGTAGCTTTTAAAAAGGAGGCGATGACATCACCTTTCACCGTAAACATAGGAAAAGGGGGGTGGCCCCTTTCACATGTGATGTCATTGCCTTTTTGGATCAGTTGGTACATTAGAGTATGATCATGAAAAGGCGATGGCCCCTTTTCTAACATAACTTTTAGCATGTATTCTCTTTTTTGCTTAGCCTTCACATGTATATGTCTTGTTGTGGTTAAAGGGGATGACGGTTGACATCTCTAAAATCCTTTAACTTTGCCACCTTTTTGATCTATCATCTAATCAACACGCACACATTTAAGCATCAAATGCAACTAAGTCACCAATCATCAACATAACCAACCAAGATGCATCTCTAGCCAATCATCATCCCTGCAAATTACCCCTACAAATATGTATTTACCACTCATACCATATGAGTGGTAACAGAGCCTTTCACCCATAATGTAATGATCCCAAGCCAATTTTTTGCTTGGAATCACTAACTAACCATTGATTTGATTATTGTTTGTTGTGTATGCA
>ML815599.1:68345-90351 GCA_009831015.1 Picea engelmannii
TAAAAAAGAAAGACTACAGGGTCATGGTAAGAAGATCAAGGCTCTACGATATGGTCCTTTTGAAGTGTTGGAAAAGGTGGGTGATAATGCATATAGATTCATGTCTACGCCCATATATGTTACTCAATAGTGAATGTGAGCCTTCCACGTTGGACCAAGAAACTAATGAGCAAGTCTTACCTACCATAGAGTACTTAACACCAAAATCTCCAACAGAGTTAGTAGAAGCTACAATTTTGTAGAAGAACTCTAGAACAACAAAACAAGGGCAGCATGAACTCTGCTAGGTTGGGTTGATAGGACAACTTCCAAGCAAGGCCAAATGGTACTCCAAGGAGAAGGTGGAGGAAAAATTTCCTCACCTTCTTTAGTAAAAGCTTTTGGGGACCAAAAGCCTCTCTAAATGGGGAGGTATGATCCCAAAATGTATCATTATATAATTTTTCATCTATTTTGGTATTTCTAGGTGGAAAAAATGGAGCTATTGGCTTGTAGGGCCCATTTTAGGGGCATGTCCCACTTCGGTGATTTGGGTCTACAAGTGGTTTGTGTGTAAGGTGCCTTCAATAAGTGGAGCCCTTCACATGCAAGGCTTGCTCCAACAGTCTCCCAAAATAGAAAGATTCTCTTGGGTTCTTTCTCCAAACTGCAACCACCTCAACCTTATCCAAGTTGACCATGTCAAATATCCAATAAAATATACTCCAAGGTGGTTACAACTCCTCAAAACCTATGCAAGTGGGTAAGATAAGAACCCAACAAATTCCAAGACCGAGGGGATGGCCCCTCCACTCAAGCAAATAATAATAAAACATTGTAATTTGCCTCAACATGTGTGTGAATGAAAGGGTGCGCTCCATCCAACTATTGTAACATGTAATAAAAGTTGTACTCCCTAGCAAAACCCCACCACATTGCCAAGATAAGCCCCAATCAAAAAATATAAGGCTCAACCTAGGCTTGAACCTAGGGCGCACCACCACCAAGGAACTAATACATCAATATTACATCATCAAACATTAGGAAAGCGCTAGATCACCATGAAAGCTTATGTAGTACCCCCTTCTAACTCAAACTTCAGAAATAATACACATCAACAAGGGTACTCACATCATCAAATACATATCCACCCCTAAGTGATGTCTAGCAATGTTACAATGGTATAAAGATAAATCACCTAGGGCAATCCCACCAAGGAAAAGTGTAGCACCACACCACATCAACACCATAGGAAAAGGAGACATAAGGAAGGTGTTAACTCCATCAAACAACAAGTATGTCCCTACCACATATTCAACATAAAAGGAACAAGTAGAACACCCCCTCCTAGTGACAAACCAATAGCACCATGATGCATAGTCACAAGGATGCTCCAGGAAGAATATGACGCATGAAGTAGCAAGCATCCATATGTAAGAGAGTGATCCATCAAAGAAAGTCATGAAAGTAGCACCAAACCATACAATGACCATCAACTATGACCATCCACCGCAGAGAAGTGAATCTCCTCCACCAAAGATCTTCATCAAGTAATCCATTATTAAAAAGAGAAAAGGCTCCATGGAGGTGTGTACCCCCAAGTCCATCCAAATGCTCCATGGGTACCAATTGTAAACCCCACCAATGCAATGAAAATCACAATGTGAAACCTCATACAATATGAGTTGTAATAGGTATAATTGTGACCCACCTCTGCCTTCCTCCTAAATTTATTTCCTCTCCTACCCCTGTGGATTCTCACTACTCTCAGAGCCCACCTCTTTGTGGCCATACTTAGGCCACAAAAAGTAACAAGGGCATGTTGCAAATTGCGTCTTGGAACTAGAACATGGTGCAGTAGACTACAATTGACTTTGAGAATGAGGAGCATATGGAAGTAGATGAAATGCAACTACAAGAGAATATGCATGAAGTGGTCCTTCACAAACTAGGTTTCTAGTTACTTTTGCATGTCTTTTATGTGTTTTGTTGTATTGACTTTTTTTCTCAACCAGTATGTAAGGCAGTATACCCCTATCGCGTCTTAAGAAGATGGAGTGGGAATTACAGGATTAGATATACATTATGGATAGACAATCCAACATTTTTTATTTCTAGCCAAGGCCACCTAAAATATTTTATGTAATACAAAGTTGTTTGATTCATCCACAACCTTTTCTAATATAAAACATAACCATTATTCTGAATAAAAAAAATTGTGCATACAACATTAATATTATAATAGATAATTTGACCAAACAATATATGTGTATTTTTTAATTGTTTCCTTAAATTATAATTGCTATCAATATATTTTATTACAAAAGGGGTTGAACTTTGACTAAATCAACAAGTAAACACCCAATTAGTGTAGTGCTTAAACAAATTTCGTAACCACCCTGGACTCTTTGAAAATGTAAACCAACATGGGGCCATTGACAACGAATTAAAATGAAAGGATAGATAAGAGGGTATTCAGTAGATTTATGATAAGAGAACCATTAAAATGAAGGACTTCATACACCTTTAGAATATAGAACAACCATTGAACCTGCAAATCAATGACTCAACTAAGACTCAATGTTTGCAAACCATGCAAATATGCAAATACACAAGGGTACATCCATCATAGTTTGGAAGTTTGGGGGCCTAGTTGGGTTGATGTGGCATTTTAACCTTGCAAAAAAATGGGCCAAAACACGTAATTTGCACCCCATGCAACCAGGAACATAAAAAACGTTATGGGAATGATATTAGGCACAACACAACTCTCACACAAAAGCTCCCACCAAGATCCCAAGGCTTTCATAACCACTTTGCAAGCTTCGGTGGCGTTTACTACAAGTTCCAAAGCTTTTGGAACTTAGGAAACAATAAGAACAGGTTCCCTAAATCTTGAGAGAAGCTCTCATACAACTTGGCTCTCTTCCTGTGATTTAAGGGAAAATCCTTTTTTTTGTGGCTGCACTTGTAATTGTTAGAATTATTGGTCTAATCTATGCATGGGGCCACAAGCCATTCATATGTATCATTATGTACTTGTAATTATGTCTAAAGCCATATTATTTATTCTTTTATTGTATTACTAGGTATGGTTAAGGCCGACCTAAGCAATTTTGATGCCTATGCTAAATAATTGTCTTAGGGTGTGTGCTCGTGTTTTGTGGACCCATAAGCCCCGCTTGAAGGGACGCCTCACTTGAGTTGTGTATAAATACATTACTCAAGTTCTCATTTGTATTACTTCGTTGATCTTGATCTGAAATATGGTGTTAGAAGCCTAGGGCACCTAACATTGTCATTCTCTCTTTTGGTCAGTGTCCTTCTCTTAAACGCACTTGTGTATTTCTATTTTCAGAACTTGTGATTGGCTTTTGCACTCTTTCTCAATTGCAGCAAACTTATCTCTCTCTAGTGCACTTGTGACGAGGCTATTCCAAAATTTGGGTAAGCTCTAGTTCCATCGATTCTTCTGTTGACCCTTACAAATCTCAATATGGCATCAAAGCAAGTGTGAACCTTAGTCACTCAATTCTTTTGGCTGATACAAAAACTATTTGGCTAGTGGCATCTTTGTCATAATGCGAAACTAGGGTTTCTTGGATAATCTCTTCTAGGAGTTCTAGGGGTATAAACCCTAATCTAGGATTGCACTTTTCTTATAGCTTATAGGGTGTTCTTTGGCACTTTTCACTCTTCTTTAAGGCCAATGCCCTCATTCCTAGGGTTACCTAGGGTTTGTACCAGTTGGATCTATAAAGGCAAATTTTTTAAGCCTTCATTGTGAATTTTCCAAAATCCCTAGATGACGGTTGTCCTATGTTTCTCTTAATTAAATAAATCAAATATGAACTTATTTAATCACATAAATGAATATTTCTGAACATACAACAATCACACATATAGCTGGAAAATGAATAGTGGAAGATATAAATGAATAATACACATGCACAATGATTTTCCCCATCAAATCAGCGTATCACCCCAATAATCAAAGCTTACAAGGTATCTCCACAGTTTGTTGTAACTTGGCAGTTGTACAGTAAACAAAACACTATCGAACAGAGAAGGTATGGCTTTGCTAAAGAAAGAAGGGTACAGCTACTGTAGTATGACTATATGACACTGCTTATATATTCCCTCTTGTTGTTTGCTACAGCAGATCTGCACTTTCTCCTATCAGATGCACTCTCCTTCTTCTCTTGGTCTCTGCTTCTCTCAAGTGTTCCCATGTGTGTTCCAACTTCTCCCATCTTCTCTTATTTTTGCTTTGAGAGAGATAACTAATCTCCTCAATCCTAGCAACTAATTTCCCAAATTTTAGCAACTAATCTCCTTAATCCTAGAAACCACCTTATCTCAACAATGAGGTGTACGGCTAAGATTAGAACAAAACTAACTCACTGATATTCTAGAATATTCATTGAGATTTCTAAGACTAAGAGAACATGGGAAATTTGACTCACTTTTATTTATTTAAGTGAAATTACAAGATAGTATTATTTTCCACTTTTCCTAAGTGGTCACTAAAAAGTCGTCTCGAACTATTTCTCACATGTTCATACCTAACTTGTGCAAGAAGCTCCTGCTCGAGCTACATTTCTCAATACTCTTTGGTGAGGAAGGAATTCTGCACCAATCCAAGTCTATCTCTGAATGCTTCAAGCTTTCCTTTTGCTAAGGGCTTGGTCAAAATATCGACTACTTGTTGATCAATGGGAATATATTGGAGCTTCATTGCTCCCTTCAGAATCCTGTCTCGAATGAAGTGATATATGATCTCTATGTGCTTGGTCCTCTCATGAAACACTGGATTCTTAGAGAGCTTGATACAACTCTGATGATCACAGTAAATCAACGTGGGATCCAACTCCTCATCAAATAAACCTACAAGCAACTTGCGAAGCCAAATGACCTCACAACTCATTGTACTAGCTTCCATATACTCTACCACTACTAAGCTAAGTGCCACGAAAGTATGCTTCCTGCTTAACCAGGATATCGTCGTTCTTCCCAAGCTAAAGAAGCACCCTGAAGTGCTCATCCTATTTATTGCATTGCCTCCCCAATCTGAGTCCGTATACCCCTGCAACTTCACTTCACCATCTCCAAGATATCTCAGACCATACTCCATTGTTCCCCTTAAATATCTGAGCACATGTTTTGGTGCTACCCAATGCTCCTTCCTCAACTCCACTATGAACTAACTCAAGTTGTTCACTGCAAAACATATATCTGGTCCTATGTTGACCAAATACATTCAAGAACCTATCAGTTACCTGTAACATGGGATCCACCAACTCTGAATCTGAAATTGTCACCTTCTCTAAATTGGTGATCATGTGTGTGACCATAGGTTTGCAATCCTCCATTCGAAATCCCTTCAAGATCCCAAATGCATACTTACCCTGGCCAAGGAATATCTCCCCCAGTCTGTACTAAACCTTCAAACCCAAGAAGTAATGCATCATGCCAATGTCCTTCATCTCGAACTCAGCTGCCATATCTACTTTGCACCCTGCAATGAGCTTCTTTGTACCTGTAAGAAACAGGTCATCTACATATAGCACCAAAATAAGCAAATCAATCCCAACAAATATATAATGTAAGTTACATTCAGTTTCACTTTTGGTGAAGCCCATACTCGGCAAATATCCATCGATCTTGGAATACCATGCTCTCAGTGACTGCTTGAGTCCATACAAGGCTTTCTTAAGCCTACAAACATGGGACTCCTTCCCATTTACCTCAAAGCCCTGAGGATGCTCTATATACACTTCTTCCTCAATGATCCCATTAAGGAAAGTTGTCTTTACATTCATTTGATGTATCCTCCATCCCATGATTGAAACTATAGACATAATTGCTCTAATGGAAGTGTACCTGGCGACTAGAGCGAATGTCTCCTCATAGTCCACTCTCTGTTTCTGGGAGAAACCTCTAGCCACAAACCTCGCCTTGAACTTCTCAATGCTACCATCTGCAACATGCTTGATTTTGTAGACCCACTTGGAAGTTACTAATGGCTTCCCCTCCACTCTTGGCACTATTTCCCAAACATCATTCTTTATGATGGAGGTGTACTACACCATGGCATCCCGCCAAACCTGTTGGTCTACTGACTCCTAAAAATTGGAAGGCTCTGAATCTATGATGTTGCTCATCAATGCCATGTAGTTTGGAAACTTCTTCGGAGGCTTGCTTTCCCTAAATGTGTTCCTAGGAGCCCCAACATACTTCTAAGCATCCCTTAATGTCTATGTGAGCCATCGAGATCTCCTAACAAAACTAGACGGGGCTAATGTCTCCTCCTCCTCACCTGAAGGTTGTCATCCTGAACTGGAAAATGTCGATGTCTTTGGTGACCCTTGCTCAACCTTCAAAGCTTCCTGCTCCTTGTTCTCTGTTACTGGAATGGGCTCATGTGACTTCCTGGATACGAAGTCCTCCTCAAATTTTACATCCCTTCTTATTACTATCTTCTTCTGTTCTCGAATATAAGCCTTGTAAGCCTTTGAAGTCTCACTGTAACCCAAAAATAAACCCTTCCTATTGGAGGGCTCCAACTTAGTCCTTGATCCGTTGGATCTTTTAAATGACTATGGTTGAGTTTTAATTTTGCATGCGTTAATTAACCATTTGAGAAACTTAGTGAAAGAATGAGGAAAGAAGAGGAATTATAACAGCCATATACACATTTGCAGATCTGAAATGAAAGAATAAACAGCAAACCATAACATGCATATTGATAACGGAGTTCGGCACAACTTTGCCTACGTCTTCGGGCCTTTGTCTCTGTGGGGGAGGCTTCTTTATTTCTGTTCAAATGCTCAAAAGTACATTGCTGCAATGCCAAATGGCTACAAGACTGATCTGGTCATGTTCGTCCAGATCTCAAGAACCCTGCAAAGAAAACGGCACGCAAAATGGACGTCCGGAGCTCCCAAAAATGATCCAACAGTGTCTCCTTCTCAAAAGCTTCACTGCATCAACATGGCTTTGGCTTGGCTTTTCTTCAGCATAACTCTGCTCTAACTGCTCTCTAATGGCCTCAAACAGGCCTGGTTTATATAGCCTTGAAGTTGGTTGCTCAGCTCCAACTTCCTCCAAGAATTTGGCCTCCAAAAATGCCCAATATCCCCCAAAAATGGAGAGAATCAGCTAATAATAGGCATTTTAACAATAACAAAACCAAACTTTATTAAAAAACCCACTTTTCAATCAAAAATCGGGCGCTACCCCTTTATTCCATGTGCGCGCCCTTAATTCGGTCATATGGGGCTATTTTGGGCCGAGCGCGAACCCATAGGCTACGTGCTAGCCCCCTTTCCTCGCACCAGCTCCGGGTTCTTTGGCTCTTGCATAGGCCCGTGGCTCAATAACAAACTCCCCGCGCTATTACATAGGGTAACGGCCCGGTCGTATGGGGTTGGTTTCGTATGTGGCGCGGCATAAGGGCTAACCCTATCCCATTGTTCCCGCATCGTTTCAACTCCCGGTTATATGGTTGTCGTTTGCGCCAAGGGTTGGGGCTAAGCCCCGGCCTTTTTTCCCGCCATTTGAACCATTGTTTAAACATAAATACAAATATTGTCGTTTAACTAACAAGTTCTACCGGCCGCCCAAGTGGCTAGCCCGTTCTGCCAGTCCATTCACCCCCGGGAGGTCACGGGTTTGACCCCCGGCCATGCCAAACAATTTTACACATAAACCAATAACCAATCATACAGTGCCACGTGGCAGCCCACGACTGGGCCACGTGGCACCTTTCCAACCAACCGGTGAATGCCATGCGTCAACTGATGATACGCCCACGTCAACTGTCTATACTGCCTTGTCACCTGCCGCGTCAGCCCTGCCACGTCACTTGCTGACGTCACCCGTGCCACGTGTCACCTCCGGATATGTCCAACCATACACCAAATCGACCAAATCTGCCTGACACATGTCGCTTCCTGGAGCTGCCATGTGTCACCTATACGGACCTGCCACGTGTCGCACGTACGGACATGCCACATCAGCGTCCGTACAGACTGTACGGACTGCACAGTCAGCAATTTTTTTGCCTATTTGACTTATCAGACAGAACGTGATATCTTCTCCATATGGAGCCCGTTTGACAAAGTAAATATACCACCGGAATCAGGAAGACGAGACGGACGCAATGGCACAGGTTTCGTCGCATTCCAAGCACTTTCATTTTTGAGCATTTTTCAAGCCCTATCAGGCTTCTGGATCAGATTTTGGATCAGTCCTCTTCTCTACAGGTACATGGATGTAGACTAGACAACCAAAGATGTGAAAATGACTCACCTCTGGCTTCACACTAGTGAATGCTTCCTCTGGTATCTTGTCCTCCAAGATCTTGTGAGGGCACCTATTTTGGATGTAGATTGTTGTGTTCCATGCTTTTGCCCAAAGAAACATCGGCGGGTCCTAGTCATGAATCATGGCCTTGGGAGCCCCTATGATGGATCGATTATTTCGCTATGCAACCCCATTCTGTTGTGTGTTATACAAAACAGTCAGCTCCCTCTTGATTCCTACCTCCTTGCAGAAATCCTTGAACTCGTTGGAGGTATACTCACCCCCCATTATCTGATCTCAAAACCTTAATCTTCTTTCCTATCTGGTTCTCAACAAGAGCTTTGAACTCCCGAAACCTACTAAAGACTTCATCCTTTGTCTTCAAGAAGTAGATCCATGTCTCGCAAAAGAAGTCATCAATGAAGGAAACATAGTACATGCTCCCTATGATTGACGCTACTGACATCGATCCACATACATTTGAATGCACTAGGTCTAGAATCCCCTTAGACATATGCTCGCTACTTGGGAAAGCAACATTGGCATGCTTGTCAAGCACGCACCCTCTACATACTACCTGCTACTGAATGTTGACTTTGGAAAACCTGTGACTATCTCCCTCAAAATAGGCAATGCTCTGTAATGCAGGTGCCCCATCCTCTTGTGCCATAACTGGCACAAGTTGTTTGTGTTATGAACTAGGGCTTGAACAGGTTCACCCTATAACCTATACAAGTTGCCTTCCCTTCACTTGAGTTGATTCTAAGCTAGACTCCTTTGGTTTGATAAGGACCTGTTGGTTTTTGAACTCTATTGCAAATCCCTTATCTTCCATAATCAAAACTCAAAGCAAATTCTTCCTGAAACCTAGAACAAACAACACATCATCAAAGTCTAAAGAGTTACCTAATTGGAGTTGGAAGGGAATGGTACCAACTCATGCTACTCGATACTTGGCATCATCACCAAGTTCAACCTGAACTCTCGAGTCTTGCTCTATTAGACTTGAAAATAACTCTCGATCTGATGTCATATGCCTAGATGCTCCACTTTCCACATACCAAGCGTTCCTCGAAACCACACTGGTAGAAAGGCAAGATACCATCGACAAATCCTTCTTGAACTTGGAGGCAAACTCGCTCATCTTAGTCTCAGATAGGCTGCTACCCAATTTTGTCGTTGCTTCCCTTTACCCTTCTTCTTCTTCGAACATTGTGATGCATAATGGCCAGCCATGCTTATGACATATGAAGCACTTGATTTTACTCCAGTCCTTCTTCCTTAACTGTGAGGTTGACTCCTCACTCTTTCCCTTATCCTTGTTGGGTCCTTTACCTCTCCTTCTTGGTTTGACCAATTAGGGCTAGGTTGTAGTCACCACCCTTCGTGTCAGCCTTTCACTCCATCCGAGTCTCCTCCTGGATTTAGTCATCTCAAAGCCTCTCGAATTTAGGAAGGTTCTCACGAGCAGAAATACCCTTGACAAATGGTTCCCATGAAGCAGAAAATCCATTCAATGCCATGTTCATTAGCTCTGCATCTGCAACCTTCTCCCCAACTACTACAAGTTGATCATAGATCTAGGTGACCTTCATGAGGTAACTAGTAATGGTGTATGATCTGGTCATCTCTGTGAATCTGAGTTTGTTCCGCAATATCATCTTCTTGTTAATGTACTCTCTGGTAGAGGCTAACCAAGGAATCGAACATCTCCTTTGTTGTATTCATCTCGAATAGGTGAGGAATCAAATGATCCTTCATGGCATCCAAGATCCCCTGCTTGGCCTTCACCTCCTTCTTCTTATGTGTTGTCAATTGTTGTGGATCTGTAGGTGGAGTAACTACCTTCTCAATGATATCCAATAGATCATTTTCTTCCAATAGCAATGTTATCCATGCTTTCCAAGACAAGTAATTGGAGGCACCATCTAATATGTCCTCAAATATAAGGCTTGTCAATGCCATCTCCGAGATCTATTGCACAAACTCCTAAATCTGAAAATAAAACAAAAAATCTTCCCTACAAGAGTGCTTAGTCCTTCAAGCAACAACAATGAAACCCTCTAATTGCTAGTCCTTGTTTCCAACAATTGATCTACTAATAGTCCTTGTTTCCAACAGTTGATCTACTACTGTAAACCCTTGAGGATCTCAATCAGAGACCATCTTAGATACCATCTGAATTTTCCAAAAGCCCTAGATGACTATTTTCCTATGTTTCTCTTAATTAAATAAATTAGATCTAAACTTATTTAATAATAGAAATGAATATTTCTGAACATGCAACAATCACACATATAGTTGGAAAATGAACATGCAACAATCACACATATAGTTGGAAAATGAACAGCAGAAGTAACAAATGAATAACACACATGCACAATGATTTTCCCCTTCAAATCAGCTTATCATTCCAATAATCAAAGCTTACAAGGGACCTCCACAATCTGATGTAACTTAGCAATTGTACGGTAAACAAAACACTACAGAACAGAGAAGTATAACCAGTTGAAATAGAAGTATGGCTCTACTGAAGAAAGAAGGCAACATCTACAGTTGTACGATTGTACGACATGGTTGTCGTATGGATTCTCTCTTTCTATTAGATACAACAGATTTGCACTTTCTCATGTCAGATGTAATGTCCCTTTCCAAATAGGAGCTCCAGAGAGGAGGCTTAATGGTCTAAACCGCCCCGTTAGACTATAGCCAGGGGCAGAAAAGGGGTAAACAAGGTTACTAGAGGTCACTCCAGTCAAAGGTGTTATGTTCGAAAAGTGGCATTGAGCTAAAAATGGTTAAAAGCGCTTTTAAGTCATTATGAGCTAAAAATAGAACAGATGAGCTAAAATTATAAGTCAACAATGAATTAGGGTTTCAACAGTGAATTAGGGTTTTGAAAAGTTATAAGAGAAGAGTCAGCAACCTAATTCATCATTATGCAGATTATGAATTGTCATTGAGGAGAGAGGCGCATCTCAGGAGAGATAGTTCAATGGATTCCAGGAGGAAGACACCAGTTGGTTGATTTCGGTGTTGAGAGACACACCCTAGTCACCGGGAAGATCACATAGGTCTTCCATCGTTCTTCAGCAGCAGTTACGCAAGGTCCAGCAACAAGGGCGCGCTTATCCAAGGTGAGGGCACATCTCTTGAGGAGGTTAAGTGGATTGACTTGTCCCATCCAGGAGGAGTTCAGAGATTCCCCTCCGACCCAGTTGAGAGGAAGGCAAGGCGCATCTTTTGCCTGATTCCTCGATAGATTCCGACAGAGGAATCATCTGGGGCACATTTTCCAGACCTGGAAGTGCAGCACTTTTGGCGGACACATTCGGAGTTCCCGAGCGAGCATCAAATCAGATTCAGGGAAACCCTTCCGACCCATTTCCCAGTAGACCAAGGCGATCATTTTGAGATACATCTCAGCTGATTCCGACGGTGGAATCACTAGGGAGCATTTTGCCAGTGAGAGAGGGGCGCATTCCCCCAGGGAGATCCATCCGAGGTCTAGACCCACCAGCAGAGGGGTCGGTCAGTTACCAGGCCTGAGAGCTAGAGTAAGGTGCACCATTTGGGACAGTTTCCGGGCCATTCCAAGAGGTATAGCCGCCAGGGCGAACTTTCCAGACTTCCAGCAGTTACCGTACGAGTTGCCATAGTTCCAGCTCATCCATTCATCCCATAGTGCTCATCTATTATCAAGTATTATCATTTAGTTTGCTTATTGTATTTCGGCTAAGATCCTTTTGTCTTTTGATCTAGCCGAGTGATTCATTTTATTTAGCCGTATTCGGCCTTTGTACTCCGCAGAGATATCATAACATAAACTTTGCAGTTCTTTGTCGCATTTGTTATTTGTATGATCATTTATATGTTGAAAACGATTAATCCTACACACACATTAGCAGTGTTTCCTAGACTAGCCAAGTCAGGAACATTACAGTGGTATCAGAGCTTTAGTCCTGCCAGCCTGTGACTAAAGATGATGAGTGCAGCAGAAGACCCAGAGGGTCGTGAACACGTAGGTGACGAATATGTCACTTACAACAGGGGTAGGGAAAGAAGGTCTAGGCCTCACTTTCCTCCTTTTCCTCCTAGCTCAAAGGAAGATGAAGAGGCACACAGAGGAGCAGAGAGAAGGGCAGAGTGCGAGGCAGAGAGGATGCTATGAGACGGATATGAGCGACCAGAGGGCAGTGGCAAGGCCCCCATGGAGCCAGAAACATCTTTCATGCAGGTTATTAGCGATATGTTAGCTAGTCAACGGACCATGTCTCAGTCCTTGGCACAGGTGGTTGATAGATTGGCTAGAGTGGGCACCCCAGACACACAAGCACCACATGCAGCACAGGGGAACTCAGGAGCAGGCAGTAGACCCCAGTCACCCACTCGCACATACACCTCTGCGAGTAGGATTCCCAAACCCTTGTTTCCTAGTTTCCAGAGGGCAACCCCGGTAGCAGCACAGCCGCCGATAGCACAGAGGCCGCCCACTCATGCAGAGGACATAGCAGAGTATCGGAGAGAGTACGCAACATTGGGTCTTGACTTCCATCAGGACATGACCCTAGTCAAGTACTGTGGACTCAGACTCAGGAACCGTCCCAGAGAGCCACGGAGAGGAGGATCGCAACAGCAGCAGGGGCATAACATGGATTTCATCCGAAAAGTTGGTAAACTCACCATACCTTCTTTCGACGGATCGTCCAAATGCACCGCCAGAGCTTGGGTACAAAAGCTAGACACATACTACAAGCTCAATCAGATGACCGAGATAGAGGCCATCAGTTTCGCGACCTTACACTTGGAGGGTGAGGCACACGAGTGGTGGTATCTTGGATTGGTGACATTGGGTCACAGTCACATCACCTCCTATAGGGAGTTCACAAAGAGGCTCATGGACAGGTTTGACAGCAGGGATCCCGAGATCCACTCCAGGGATCTAACCCAGTTGAGACAAACTGGCACAGCAGAGGCGTTCATCACGGAGTTTCAGCGGGTAGCCATGGCAGTGAGAGATATATCAAAGCCTAGGCTAATCATCATATTCACAGAAGGACTCGCAGAGCCTTTGAGAGGATGGGTGAAGGCATACAGGCCTCCCACCTTGCAGGATGCCATCCTTCACACTCGAGATTTGGCAAACTCGGTGCCAAAGACTAAAACTTTTTCCAAACCCTTCGTACCCCAAAAGGATCGAGACAAGAAGCCATTCCAGAGAGAATGGAAAGGCAAGGAAAAGTTGGATGATGAGACTAGGCGAGAGCTTATGAGGAAGATGCTTTGCTTCAACTGCAGAGACCCTTGGGTCCCAGGCCACAGGTGCATGGGCAAGGGAGAGATTCATTATATTGAGGTGGCAGTAGACAGTGTGGACAGTGAGGAGGAGCAGGACAATGGATCCACTAGCTCAAAGGAGGAGTCAGCACAGGCAGAGGAGCAGCCTCCTCGTAGACCACCAACACTGGCAAGAGACCATCCTCCAGTAATCCCACAGTTGCCTGAGCAGGCTAACAGGAGGAAACCATCAAAGGGAGGAGTCATAGCGACCCTTTCTGGTGTTCCCAGGTATGATACCCTCCAGATCAAAAGGACTATTTAGGGGCAACGGGCAATCACCCTGATAGATGTTGGGGCCACCCATAACTTCATCAACGCTTCACTAGTATCGAGACAAGCACTTCAGACAGAGGAGTTTGAGGGGTTTGATGTTGCAGTAGCAGATGGCCACACAGTGGAGTGTCTAGACAGAGTCCCAGACTTGGAGGTAAAGTTAGGCAACTACACAGTGAGAGACACATTTTATGTAGTTGACCTATCTGACATAGATGTGGTGTTGGGAGTCCAGTGGATGATTACCTTGGGAAAAATCACCACTAATTACCAAACCTTGGAGATGGGATTCAGAGACCATGACAGGAAGAAGGTTGTTCTAAGAGGTATGTCGACAGGAGCACCCAGGACAGTTTCAGCCAAGTCGCCGAGTGTTTGATCACTACGCGGAAGGATTTAGAGGGTCGACAACAGTATCATACAGAGATCAAGAATTTGTTGGGACGACATCAACAGGCTTTTGAGTCGATTCCACCAGGGAGACCACCTGACATGGGGTTTGAGCACACCATTGAGTTGGAAGAGGGGGCCAAACCGATGATCACGCCCCCTGTCGTCATCCTAGGAGGTTCAAGGATGAGATAGAGAAGGCAATCAAGGAATTGCTAGCGATGGGACACATCAGACCAAGCAGCAGCCCATCCGCTTCTTCAATTGTCTTAGTTCTGAAGGATGGCACCATGAGGATGTGCATTGATTACCGAGCCTAGAACAAGAAAACCATCAAGAACCGGTATCCTATCCCATGCATTAACGAGTTGATGGATGAATTGCATGGGGCAATTTTCTTCTCAAAGATTGATCTATGCTCTAGGTATCACCAGATCAACATCTGAGAGCAGGACATAGAGAAGACGGCATTTCGATGTCACTTTGGACATTTCAGGTTCCTGGTTATGCCATTTGGGCTAACCAATGCACCCGCTACGTTCCAGACTTGCATGGACCACATATTCAAGGATCAGTTGAGGAAATCAGTCTTGGTTTTCTTCGACGACATCTTGGTCTACAGCAAGACATGGCAGGAGCATATGAGGCACTTGGATGAGGTATTGAGCATCATGAAGGCACAGTCATTATATGCCAAAGAGTCTAAGTGTAAGTTCGGTATGACAGAGCTGCTTTACTTAGGCCATATCATCAATGCACAGGGGGTACAAGTGCACCAAGAAAAGATCAGAGCCATTCTAGACTGGCCAACGCCCAAGAACGTAACAGAGTTGAGGAGTTTCTTCGGGCTGTGCAACTATTACAGGCAGTTCGTCCGGGGTTTTTCTCAGCTTGAAGCACCGCTGACGGATCTTACCAAGCATGGGGATTTCATCTGGACCGAGGAATCACGGAAAGCCTTTGATCATGTGAAGGAAGTCATGAGCACTTGTCCAGTGTTGGCATTACCAGACTTCACCTTGCCATTTGTACTAGAGTGTGACACATCCGGCGAGGGTATCGGGGCAGTTTTGATGCAGGGAGGACACCCCATTGTATTCGAGAGTAGGAAGCTCAGTCAGCTCGAGAGGTTGTACTCCATTTATGACAAGGCGATGTTGGCAATCATGCATGCCTTGACCAAATTTAGACAATATTTGGTGGGCAGAAAATTCGTGGTCAAGATAGATCACAGCATCTTGAAGTATTTCCTTGAGCAGAAGGACCTCAATGAGCGCCAACAGAAATGGGTGACGAAGGTACAAGCATTTGACTTCGACATAGAGTATGTCAAGGGGAAGAAGAACATTGAGGCTGATGCACTATTGAGGAGACCTGTGACCTGTTCTTTGATGGATATTTCAGCAGATTGGAAATCCCACTTGTTAGTGGAATATTCTAAGAACAAGTTCGCTTGTGAGGTGATGGATGGACAGATACAGGATGATAGGTATAGGGTCATTAACGATGTCATATTCTACAAGGATAGAGTCTACTTGGTGCCAAATTCGAGGCTCAAGAAGAAGATCCTCACAGCAGTTCATGATTCACCACTAGCAGGCCATCAGGGGTTTTTCAAAACCTACAGACAGATCAGGGAGAGGTTCTCTTGGAAGGGCCTCAAACAAGACGTTATGAGACACGTCAGTCAGTGTGTGACTTGCCAGCGGAACAAGTCAGAGCATGCTCTTCCAGCAGGGCTACTTCAGCCACTCCCCATTCCAGAGCAGAAATGGGAGAGTATATCGATGGACTTCATCACAAGCCTACCCAAGGTCCAGGGTAAGGACTGTATATATGTAGTGGTCGAGAGATTTGACCAAGTTTGCTCACTTCTATGCCATACCGACAGAGTACAGCGTAGTTCAGGTAGCCGAGCTATTCTTCAGGAAGGTCTTCAGACTTCATGGGTTGCTGAGGAACATCGTCAGTGACAGGGACAGTCGGTTCATGGGGACATTTTGGAGAGAGTTGTTTCGGTTGGTGGGGACAGAGATGACACCCAGCACCAACTATCACCCTCAGACAAATGGGCAGACCGAGATTATCAACAAGTGGGTTGAAGGATATTTGAGGAACTATGTAGGTGGACAGCAGAGAACATGGGTAAAGTGGCTACATCTAGGAGAGCATTGCTACAACACCACTTTCCACATGTCCATTGGTATGACACCCTTCCGAGCATTGTACGGATATGATGCTCCCACTTTGGTAGACTTGGTTTTCAGGGAGAGCAGAGCTCCCAAGGCCAAGGATTGCATCATAGAGAGTCAAGAGATTCTCAAGTTGTTGAAAGAGAACCTGCAGACGGCACAGAACCGACAGAAGATGAGTGCGGACAGGCACAGGATAGAGCGTAGCTTTGAGGTTGGGGATTTGGTTTTCTTGAGACTCCAACCTTACAGACAGTCATCTCTGAAGAAGAGTGGGGCCAAGAAGCTCAAGCCCAGATTTTATGGCCCTTACAGGATCATGCGCTGAGTAGGTGAGGTTGCTTATGAGTTAAAGCTTCCAGACGGGAGCAAGATTCATAATGTGTTCCACATATCTTGCCTCAAAAAGACAGTGGGACAATTCATTAGCACATCAGAGGAGCTTCCCCCATTAGATGAGGAGGGACAGTTGGAGTTGGTTCCGGAGGAGGTTTTGGAGTTCCGGGAGAGGAAACTGAGGAGCAGGGTCATCAGAGAGTGTTTGATCAGATGGAGAGGGCTTCCAGTAAAGGACGCTAGTTGGGAGAGCGAGCAGGTGTTGTAGCACCCTGGACTGGTATTGCTTGAGGACAAGCAATTTCAGGAACAGAGGACTATAATGTCTCTTTCCAAATAGGAGCTCCAGAGAGGAGGCTTAATGGTCTAAACCACCCCGTTAGACTATAGCTAGGGCCAGAAAAGGGGTAAACAAGGTTACTAGAGGTCACTCCAGTCAAAGGTGTTATGTTCGGAAAGTGACATTGAGCTAAAAATGGTTAAAAGCGCTTTTAAGTCATTATGAGCTAACAATAGAACAAATGAGCTAAAATTAGAAGTCAACAGTGAATTAGGGTTTCAGCAGTGAATTAGGGTTTTGGAAAGCTATAAGAGAAGAGTCAGCGACCTAATTCATCATTATGCAGATTATGACTTGTCATTGAGGAGAGAGGCGCATCTCAGGAGAGATAGCTCAATGGATTCAAGGAGGAAGACACCAGTTGGCTGATTTCGGTGTTGAGATACACACCCTAGTCACCGAGAAGATCACACAGGTCTCCCATCGTTCTTCAGCGGCAGTTACGCAAGGTCCAGCAGCAAGGGCACAATTATCCATGGTGAGGGCGCAACTCTTGAGGAGGTTAAGTGGACCGACTTGTCCCATCCGAGAGGAGTTCAGAGATTCCCCTCCGACCCAGTTGAGAGGAAGGAAAGGCGCATCTTTTGCCTGATTCTTCGTCAGATTCCGACGGAGGAATCATCTGGGGTGCATTTTCCAGACTTGGAAGTGCGGCACTTTTGGTGGACACATTCGGCGTTCCCGAGCGAGCATCAGATCAGATTCAGGGAAACCCTTCCAACCCATTTCCCAGTAGACCAAGGCGATCATTTTGAGATACATCTCAGTCGATTCCGGCGGTGGAATCACTAGGGCGCATTTTGCCAGTGAAAGAGGGACGCATTCCCCTAGGGGGATCCATCCGGGGTCCAGACCCACCAGCAAAGGGACCGGTCAGTTACCAGGCCTGAGAGCTAGAGCAGGGCGCACCATTTGGGACAGTTTCCAGGCCATTCCGAGAGGGATAGCCGCCAGGGCGAACTTTCCAGACTTCCAGCAGTTACCGTACGAGCTGCCATAGTTCCAACTCATCCATTGATCCCGCAGTGCTCATCTATTATCGAGTATTATCATTTAGTTTGCTTATTGTATTCCAGCTAAGATCCTTTTGTCTTTTGATCTAGCCGAGTGAGTCATTTTATTTAGCAGTATTCGGCCTTTATACTCCGCAGAGATATCATAATATAAACTTTGCAGTCCTTTGTCGCATTTGTTATTTGTATGATCATTTATATGTTGTAAACGATTAATCCTACACACACATTAGCAGCATTTCCTAGACTAGCCAAGTCAGGAACATTACATCAGATGCACTCTCCTCTTGGTCTCCACCTCACTCAATTGTTCCCATGTGTGTTCCAACTTCTCCCATATTGTCCTATTTATGCTTTGAGAAAGATAAATAATTTCATCAATCCTAGCAACTAATCTCCTTAATCCTAGCAACCACCTTATCTCAAAAATGAGGTGTATGGCTAATAAGATTAGAACAAATCTAACTCACTAATATTCTAGAATATTTCATTTAAATTTCTAAGACTAGAAGAACATGGGAAATTTGACTTTCGCTTTTATTTATTTAAGTGAAATCACAAAATGGTATTCTTTCCCACTTTTCCTAAGTGGTCATTAAGAAGTCATCTTGAACAACTTCTCACATGTTCACACCTGACTTATGCAAGAAGCTCTTGCTCGAGCTACATTTCTCAACATCCATTGCATAAGGAGCCTTCATCCTACTATTGTTGAGCCTATGGATTCAAAGTGGTTGTTTCCTTATCTAAATGGGGCCAACTATCATTCTTAGGTGGATCAAATCACTTCCCTACTTCAAAGAAAAGGTCTCTAGATGTGCTTGGCGAAGCCACATCCTGCTTAAGATGATGATAGTTATCACCTCTTATGTTTGAAGAAGAGACCTGAATTTTAGTAAAATAGTTATGCATCAAAATCCTATTCATTTAATCACCCATACAAATGTACTCGCTATAAATACAATCTTGATGCAATAAGAATAAAATCTGACATACAAAATAATAAGTAGTCAAAATGCGACACTTTTATGCCAATTATTGTCAATGACAGCAAAAGATATGGCTCTAGTAGAAAGAAGACCAGGTGAATTATCTCTTAATAAATACAAGCAAAAAAAGAAGGGAGTGCTCTTATCATTCTTGGGTGGGTCGAATCACTGCCCTACTTTGAAGCAAGAGTCTATGGATGTACTTGGCAAGGCCACTTCCCACTGAAGATAATGAAAGTTATCACCTCATATCTTTGAAGGAGATACCCAACTTTTAGTAACATAACTATGCATCAAAATCCCATTCATTCAATCACCCATACAAATGTAGTGGATATAAATACAATCTTGATGTAGAAAGAATAATATCTAAAATACAACATAATAAGCATTCAAAATGCAACAATTTTATGCCAATTCTTGTCAATGAAAGCAAAACATACGCCTCTAGCAAAGAGAAGGTCAGGTGAATTATCTCCAAATAAATACAAGCAGTAAAATAAGGGAGTCCTCTTATTGAAGATGCAAGGAAGATATTTACATTCATATTCAACATCCAAGTTCCCTCTAAAATACAACAACTAACATAATTGATTTAATTAGCCAACAACAATTTCATAGAAAATGTTAATGCTACCAATATACTTGACAGGAAGACACCATGACTAACTTAACTAACAATTTTTAATAAACAATACATAGATGACTGTTGCGTCAACATGAAAAATAAAGCTACTCGTAGGGATAGACTGAGTGATTGGGATTCACAATGTTAACATCGCCCACCTCGGTTTGAATCCTGTCTAACCTCAATCTATGATTGCGAGCTTTGCATGAAAGCTAGGGTTTATAGTGGCAGCCCAACAGTTTTGAACCTGCATTCTCGCGCATGCGATTCAGCTCAATTACCCATTCCCCCAGTCGGAAGAAAAAAAACATGCAAAATAAAGCTCAAATACAGAATGTGGTGACAAGGCATAATGACTATATGGATTGACCAGAAGATAAGAACTCTCGACCAATTCACTATAAGGCAAGACATGTTCTGAAATTATAAGAGCATAATTTCTTAGCAATCCAAGGGAAAGAATATCTTCAAAACATTGGCATTGTGTATAACTTTCCATCAATAGTTGCCAATCTCAAAATGCACAAAATAGTACTCAATTAAATGTTCAAATACACGGGCTTCTAGGTTGCACCTAATAGGTTTCAGGTTGAATGGATGGATAAAACCTTTGACATATAGATGGAATCTGCAATATTCTATTCTAAATCATAAAAATATGATTGCATCACCACTTCTAAACATCTAGAAAAAGCTCACATTTCTTCAAATAAAAGCATTTTGTTTCAAAATGCCACATGAATATACAATGTGTTCGATAAAATAGTGTATTCCCACACAGGATGAACACCTTAAGTAACCGCTCACACAACCAAATCAAACATCAATACACCTGTGTTTTTACATGGTTAAAACCCCCTAAGAGGGAAACAATCCACGTCCATAGCCAACGTGGACGCTTGAGGCAATATATTAATGGAAAAGAAAAAAATTGTACCTTAGAGTTTCTCATAATCGATCAGCAACAAATGACCCTCCATGCTCTTTAAATAGAGATCATGGGCCAATTGAGTGTTAAATCACGGATCAATAGTCGTTAGTATCAAGGAGAATATGAGTCGTCGGATCACTTTATATCTAGAAGATATCGTGGCCATCTGATTACATAACTACAAATGCATACTAAAGAAACACATTTTACTTGAAGACACATTAGACCAAGTTGATCTTAACTAACTCCTAAGTGTCTAAATATCTTAACATCCCCCCTTAAAAACAACTTGGGATAGGATTGAAGGATTTACAAAGGTGACACACCAGGAGAAGAAAGGAGGCATTAGAGCCTATCCCCCCTTAATGCCAACTTGTAGAACTCCTAACATACATCGAAGTTTGGAAAACTTTGTTTCTGTAAGACTTTGTGAAAATGATTACAACTCTATCATCTCTAGGGAAAAAGAGCACTTCAAGAACACAATCATGAATGAGCTTTCTAATGAAGTGCATTTGTAGCTCAATGTGTTTGTTGTGCTGATGTTGAACTTGATCTTCAGCGAGCTTGATAGCACTCTAATTGTCACACCAAAGGGTGGTCAGATGTTGCTACTGGAATCAAAACTTCGAAAGGATTTGTCAAAGCCACAAGGCTTCTTGACTTGCATTAACCTTTGCTCAGTACTCTGCTTTTGTTGAAGAAAGAGAAAGAGTCGGTTGCTACTTACAATCTCAACTAACAAATCCGAAACCAAGACTGAAAACATAACCTGCAGTAGATTTCCAATCATCAAGGTCACCAACCCAATCGAAATCAGTGAAACCAACCAACAATGTAGTCACCCTTGAACTGTAATGTATCCAAACTGAATTGTACCTCGAATATACCAAAGTGTCATTTTTGTTTCTTTCAAATGGCTCTCATGGGGTGTTTGCATATATCATGGAAAAAGACCAACAACAAAGAAAATATCAAGACATGTATGAATCAAATACAAAAGGCTACCAACTCACTGACGATACAAAGTGGCAACTACTTCAGGTGTAGTATAGATGGCAACAAGTTTGATTCCAAATTGGAAGGGAGAAGGGGATGGTTTAGAATCTTCCATGTGAAAGTGATGAAGGTCACATGCATACTTAGATTGGGAAAGAGAAATTCCTTCCTTGGTTTCCAATACTTTGAGGCCAAGGAAATAATGCAAATAGCCTAATTCTATGATTTCAAATTTCTTCTTGAGGTTGGATTTCACATGGCTTAAGAGTTTAGAGTCACTACCAGTGAG
>ML815600.1:15035-28924 GCA_009831015.1 Picea engelmannii
AGAGTTACTTACAGCCATGACCAAGCCATTCCAGCTTTCTGGCAATGAGCACAAGATTAGAAGAGCCCTAACCTCATCATCAAAGTCCACTTTTACAGAACTTAGTTGATTAGTAACCGTATTAAATTCATTTAAATGATCTAAAACAGACCCACCTTCTGACATCTTCATATTAAATAATATCTTCATTAGAAATACCTTATTCGACGTCGAGGGTTTTTCATACAATTTGGCCAACGCATCCATCAAACCCTTCGTTGTCTTTTCTTTCGAGATATTGAAATCCACCGACGCTGCCACGCTCAGTCGTATCGTTCCTAGAGCCTTTTTGTCAAGAATCTCTCATTCTTCATCCTTCATGGCCACCGGCTTCTTTGCTACTCTGCGCAATGGTAGGAATAGATCCTTTTGATATAAATATTCTTCCATCTGCATCTTCCATAACTGGTAGTTTTGGCCGTTAAATTTATCGACCCTAAACTTTTCATCTTCCGACATTGCTCCCACTCGAACCAGGAACCCTCTTTTCCTGCGAGTTACCTTAGGCTCTGATACTAGTTGTTAGAAAAACAGGACCGCGGAGCAATAAAATAAAACAAATGCGGAAATAAAACACAGAAGACACACAATACAAGAGAGACAAATATTTACGTGGTTCACCCAGTGTGGGCTATGTCCACCAGAGAAATTGCCAGGTCCTTTCTTTATTATTATCCAGCAAAATGAAGGGATACAACCTACAGCAAAACCTGTTGTAACTTCCTCTTATTTCTCTCACAGTCTCCTCTCTTAGAATACAATATTCACACTCAACCATAGCCGCGATACATTTCCCTCATAAAAGAGGGTTGCCTTCTAGGGAAAAAAACCCTAACATAATCTCTACCGTTAGATCTACAACCTTATAATGAACGGTCCAGATTTACAATGAAATTACAATATACTTTTACAAGGCAATTTTTGCTTCGAGGGCTTCGCCCCCGAACCCCCGCTTGCCCCCATCCAAGGGGATATCCCCCCTGGACCCCGCAGAGGGGGTACCCCCCCTCTGCACTCCCCCACGTGGAAGAGTGTACATACTTATGGGGTGTAAATACTTCATGGGGTATAAACATGGCTAAAAGCAAGGACCTCTGAATCAGGAAGATAATCAGGCTCCACAACCAACAAGTTTCCCATTCTTGTCATTGATGAATTGTTAGATGAACTACATGGAGCAATCTATTTCACAAAGTTTCATCTTCATTCAGGGTATCATCATATTATAACGAAGGAAGAAGATATCCCAAAAACAACATTCTGAACTCATGAAGGCCATTATGAATTTTTGGTCATGCCTTTTGGCCTTACAAATGAACCTTCCACATTCCAAGGGTTGATGAGTTCCATTTTCAATCCCTTCCTTCTAAAATTTATGTTAGTATTTTTTGATGATATACTAATCTATAGAAAGTCTTGGGAGGATCATGTGCGACATGTTGACAAGGTGCTACAACTACTAAAAGATCAACAACTATATGCCAAATTGTCCATATGTTTCTTTGGGGTGAAGGAGGTAGAGTATTTGGGTCATATTGTATCTCATGAACGTGTTAATGTAGACCCTAACAATATTAAGGCCATGATGGATTGGCCAATTCCCAAAACATTGAAGAATCTTAGAGGATTTTTGGGTTTGACAAGTTACTACCGCAAGTTTGTTCGGAACTATGGGAGAATAGCAGCACCTTTAATGACACTAACTAATAAGGATGCATTTTCATGGACTCTAGAGGAAACTAAAGATTTTGAACAACTTAAAAAGGTGATGTGTAAAGCTCATGTCTTGACCACACCAAACTTCACAAAAACCTTTATTGCGGAATGTGATGCCTCAGGAAATGGAATTGGTGTTGTAATAATATAAGAAGGAAGGCTCCTAGATTTTGAAATTCGGGCACTCAAGGGAAAAAACTTAAACAAATCCATTTATGAGAAGGAAATGTGTGAAATACTACATGCATTGAAGAAATTGTGCCCTTACCTAATAGGAAGGCAATTCAAGGTCAAAACAGATCATGATAGTCTTAAATACTTCTTGGAACAAAGACTGTCTTCAGAAGAACAACAAAAATGGGTGACCAAGATATTGGGTTATGATTTTGAAATCACCTATAAAAAAGGGAAGAAAAATGTTGTGGCAGATGCACTCTCAAGAAAGGATGAAGATGTTGAGGCCTTTCTCTATGCTATCTCGATCATCCAACCTGATTGGATAATAGAAACGAGGGGTGAATGGAAGAATGACGAAAATGTGAGGACTCTCATTCAAAGGTTGCAGCAGGATTCCAGTGCATTAGATACATTTACATGGAAAAATGATTCACTATGGTACAAAGATTTCTTATATTTATGTAGGAACTCCCAACTCAAACAAAATGTACTATGGGAATTGTACACCTCTCAGGTAGGAGGGCACTCGAGACTTTTGAAAACCTACCACAGGGTCAAGAAGGAATTTTTTTGGGATGGCCTTAAAACTGATGTTCAAAGGTTTATAGAAGAATGTTTGATTTTCCAACAAAATAAGGTGGAAACAATTAAGACCCCAGGTCTTTTACAACCATTAGCCATCCCAAGTCATCGTTGGGAGGAGGTTTCCATGGATTTCATCATAGGGTTACTGAAGTATGATGGAAAGAGTGTCATCATGGTGATTGTTGATAGACTGACCAAGTACGCACACATTTGTGCACTCTCTCATCCCTTCAAAGCCAGTACAGTTGCCACCGCATTAATAGAGACAGTTCAAAAAGTACATGGAATCCCAAAGATTATTGTAAGTGACAGAGATCCTATCTTCACTGGACATTTTTGGACATAATTATTTTCTTGTTTGGGTACTCAATTGGCTCATAGTTCATCCTATCATCCTCAATCTGATGGACAAACCGAGATAGTGAAAAAATGTATGGAAGGCTACCTCTGTTGCTTTGTCTTTGATAAACAAACAAAATGGTTCAAATGGTTACACTTGGCAGAATGGTGGTATAACACTTCCTTTCATACTGCAACAAAAATGGCACCATTTATGGAACTCTATGGATACCACCCTCCTTCCATCACTTCTTCTCTAAAATAAAAATCTAAGGTTCAAGCAGTGGAAGATCACATTGAGCATCAACAACAAGTTCTCCAAATATTAAAGGACAACCTGACCATGGCACAGAATCGCATGAAACAACAAGCAAATCAACATCATAGTGAAAGAAGTTTTGAAGTAGGGGATTGGGTGTTTTTAAGACTACAACCATACAAAGATATGTCCCTCAAGAAAACCAAGAAGGATAATAAATTATCACCAAAGTACTATGGTCCTTATAAGGTGTTGCAAAATATTGGTACTATGGCATACAAATTGGAGTTGCCTGCATCCTCATGAGTACACCCAGTTTTCCATGTTTCATGCTTAAAGAAGGTTATAGGTGACAAGATCCCAGTTCAAACTATATTGCCAGAACTTGATGAGGAAGGAAAAATCGTATTGGAGCCTGAAGCCATCACTGACACAAGAATTTGCCAGTTGAGGAATAGATCCATTTCAGAGTATCTCATTAAGTGGAGGAAACTTCCTGCTGAAGATTCCACTTGGGAAGATGAGTCTTTTATACAGAAGCATCCATAATTACTCAAGCATTTTGGACAACACTTATATGAAGGGGAGGGGAATGTTAAGCCCTAAATACTGACACATTACCCCTTAATTAGGGAATATTATATTAGTAATGTTATTTTATTTATGTCGGCTTGGGCCCATTAGTTTTAATTGTACCTCCTAGTATCCCATATATACCAAGGAGACATTTTCATTTGGAATCATCTTGTACTTGGACATGTATGTGGTGTATAAGGAGGTCCCCCCCTCGAAGAGGCTTATTATCTAAAATTCTCTCTTTTTCAAGGCGTTGAGTACTTATTCTAAGGTTTTTTATGCTATATTGATATTTGGTTCTTAACATCTTTAGTCTTGTTGGGTTGTGTCTATTCTGGTTCACTCAGTTATGGTTCCATAGAGTTGTGGAATCTTGGCACCCTGGAAATTCTATTGTGTGGTATGTGGTGTAGTGGGCCTTTTTATATGTGTTGGAATTAGGGTCCCCTTGGAAAAATTCATCTGTGCGACAGTTTTGACCTCTTAAGACCCTTGTCAGAGCCTGGAAGCATTGTCCCTTTCCTTGTGACACATCCATGGACTATAGGGAGATTGAGGATGTTCAAAAGGTCCTTTGAAAACATGAATAATCCATTCAATGTAACATAGCCTCTCTCTCTTCTATGACTATCAAAGTTTATGAAAATGAACATCAATGCACCTCTCAAAATGCAATAATTATGAACACTCTAGTCTAGAAAAAGTAGCAAATAGATGTCCTAGGGGTGAAATGAAATATGTTGAGAAATATGGTCATTAATCTTAGCAAAGAATCTCACTATGTTGCTTCCAAGCACAGGATGACGACAAATTAAATCCAAGTGGATTTCAAGGAGAAAGATACAATTCACCAAATGATAGAAGATATGGATCTTGGAAATCAAAATTGCCTCTCTTCCTACATTGAGTTGGAAGAAGACAACAATCATCATGTTTGAATTAATATTTATGTTTAGTAAAGCAATTAAAATACTATGTGTTTTCCTAAGGCCTTATACCTATAACGAATTTTGGGATGTATTAACTATGGACATTTACAAGCATTGTTTTTAGGAATATAAGAGATTTCAATTTTGTTTGGAGACTCGGGTAGCAATATTATGTAGTCTTGTTGTTTAACACTGTTACAATGTTTATAGTATAATTTCCCTAGTTTGGGTTAAAAAAAATGTTGGTTACTAAAATTTTATGAACAACATTGTGACAACATTGGAGGAGACTCTATGTATGGATTATTGTCAATGAAGTTTATGATATGTCTAATTTTAGTTGTTCATAAATCGATAAAACAACACCATGATTGAAAACAATTTTGACGTTTATTATTCCATATCAAATATCTAGAAAGGTAGATCTTCAATATTTGCATGATTATGAAGAGGTCGGTACTATAGGGGGAAAGGTTGAATTGTTGTCAGAATGAAACTAATGTAAATTAGCAATTGTGATGGTGCAAATGATAAAGAAGAAATTGAAAATATACTCAATATGCCTACTGAAGCTAGAAATGCATATGATATCAATGCTAGGGATAAATATTAAAAGGATCATGTGTAATTAAATCAAGTTACGTATTTTTATAATTCTTAACATGTAGAAGATTAGTGAAAATTACAACTACCTAAATAGAAAATTAGTGAAGTCTAAATCAGCGCCTAAACCCTCTTTCAATGTGATTGTTGAAGAATTCACAAAGTATTGGAAAAGAAATCCACCATCTCACAAGAAAAAATAATAATAGTAATCTTGTGATGAAAACCACTCAGGGCATCACAGGATGTAGAAGTTCATGAAAACTAGCTTGCTAGAAAGTTATTCTCTGGAGAAAGAGAAGAACAATCTTGTGGTGAAAACCCTCGGTAACCATAGAACAACGGAATATCTGAAAACTATCTTGTTGGTGGAATTCCTCTAATAAAAGAAAAAAGAAAAAAAATAAACCAAAATAGCAATGACTAAAGACCCGACGACTCACTGTAACAATCCATGATGTTGCAAAATGTTAGTTTGTAGAAGCTTGTTGTTGTTGAATTCTAAATATGTTACTGAGGAATATTGACCTATTGAACATTTCCAACTAACTGTAAAATACTTCATAATGATGTTTCCAACACTATATGCAAGGATATGACTTATTTACAGTCTAGAACTACTCCTCACTAGGTAACGCAGATATTGGAATCCACATTCTCCATGAATTATGTTCAATTTAATCAGTTTCAAGGTATTATTGGTTATACCCATCTGGGTGTATACCCTTTGGTCCTTTCTGCATCACATTGTATCATTTTCACTATAATTTTTCCTAACTTTTGTGTACCCAACCTCCCTCAACCCATCTCATGTTGTTTGAGAGTGGTCAAGATCTTTAGTTGGGGGGTGTGATGTGACACTTCACATCATTTTTGAAACATGTGATTAAACATTTGGTGTCATAGATTTTTGCTATGAATTTTTTTTTATAACACATCATGCAAATAACCATTTTCCAACAATATTTTTCTTAAAAATCACTTTCAACTGGATTTCAACAATAGTATTTCTTTCTTCAAAAATGTTATTTTCCAATAGAGTTGTGGAATTCAACAACATTATTTTACAATAGAAAAAATCAGCATCACTATTTTTAGTGCTCTGCAACATATTCACATAACTTCGAAGAACTGTGTCCAACACTTTGCAATATATTTGCAGAACTATACAACGTTATTTTTAGAATTGTCTACATAACTCTACATCATTGTTTCTAGTAGTGTTCCACAGCATGATGGAAATTATTTGAAGAACTACTATAAATCGGAAAAAATACTCTATCCATATGTAAAAAAAAATTGCAATACTTGCAATGATGTGAATGTCTCTTTGAAAAAGAAAAACAAGAGAAAAAGAAGAACACAAACTTCCATTAGATTGAAAACCAAAAATGGCAATATAATGAAGCACCAAACTAAAAACTTGTGATAGACAGCTTGGTGATGGAAGTGCACCCAATGATCAAAACATTTAAGGCCGTGGATTTTAAGCACAAACAAGTAAAGAGTTTGTAGTAGCTCATATTAAAATTTCCTTTGTTATGGTAACTAGAGTAAATTGAGTCAAGTTAAAGGATCATGAACACATTGCAAAGACCCATTTGATAAATTACAATTTTAGAGAAGCATGTTGAAGATAACATGGCATTACATGAGGGCACACAATCCCTTAGTTGGGGGGTGGTGTCATGATTCTTAGAAATGGCTCATTTTACTCATCTTCTATTTACATTTTCATTATCGTTTAACTCATAAATACCTCATTATGTACATTGAATAGTACATGTGATGCCCTATTATAGTCATTTGGGTTTTATCTAGTAACTCCATGTAAATTGATAAATTCGATAGTTTTTATGGAGTTTTTTAATGAAATACATATATTTTGTTGATTATCATATGTTGGAGGTTGCACTAATGATCTATGTTGCATAGAAAATCTTGGTGTTCATCTCCCAATTTATCTATAGATTTCCTACTTGCTACAAAGCTCCCTACACATTGAACACAATTGAAAGCATCTACTAAGACTCACATTTTCCACAAAGTCATATTTTAGTTGTTGTAGAGTTGATCCCAAATATTTCAAGGCATATTTCAGCAACCAATTAAATGAAGAATCCACTAATTCAAAGTTGTAAACTGGGTTATTTTATAAATTAGTTGATATTGTTATGGGTTCCTAAAATTTGGTTAGATTCCCTAAGAAGATAATAATTATTTTCTATATATGTATCAATTTCCAACTTATTTGGGTTCAATTCAATAATAGAAAAATTGATCTGTGATTTTTGAATTGAGTCTTATGATATGTGAATAATGTTGGAGAAGGATTCGATCCCATTTCTTGCTTTGGAATAAAGGGCCACCTCGAAGTTGCTACGGGGAGTTAAATCCTTCAATTTATTTCCTGCTACTTATTTTCTTAAGGGTTGTAGCATTTTTTTAACATTTTGTTGCATGTTCTTCAATCATTTTTATTACAGTTGCATTTGTTTATGAATTTGTGGAGTCTCCAACCCACCAAGCAATGACATGGTCCATCACTAAAGAATTCATTGGTGTGTATATGTTTATGTTTTTCATTCATTCTATAGTTGTAGTTGCTCACGAGTTTCTCTGCCATAATGTTATGGCCATGTGGTTGAATGAAGAATGAATGTATTGGTTTTAATAGCACATTGTAGAGCAGATTTATTGCTTTCCATAGAATAAATTTCTCACATTGAGTGGTGTGTGATTTCTCTCCCAACATTCCATGATCATGTGGTCAGTTAAGGAACCAATCCACTTGCTTTCGTTAGACTATATTCACTTTCTACAAGTGTGTGATTTACTTTTCAATAGTCAATTGCATTAATAATCTACAACATTTATATATTAACAAAAAGCACATTTAAGCAACATTTCAATCTTCTATGGTTTCATATAGAGTGCACAACACCTCAAAAACTTACACAACCTAGGTGATCATTTAGATAAAGCTTAAGGGATTCAACTGCTTGATATTGTTGTAATTCTTTAGCTAACCACTACACAATTCCTCTCCAATGTACAAGCAAGAGTATATCCACATGAAAATTATTCGACCTCTTTTCTCTTAACATCAAATTAAAATCAACACCTATATCATTTTTATACATGACAAGAGAAAGAGTGACATTGAGTCTTACCACGGTAGGTAGTTTCTTATACGCTTTTATAAACCTTTGGTTGAACTGCCTTACCATTTTAGTCTCCCTTTTCTTAAGACCAATCAACTCTATAAGAAAAAAAGAATCTTCCTTCATTTGACCCCAATAATCATTGAATTTGGTATTGAAGGCTTCCCATGTAGCAATGGAATTATCTACAAAAACATGTAAACTACTTGTTTGCATCATCTTCCAATCAAACAATATTGACATATTCAAGAGTAATGAATAATCTCATCTTTACATCTTCAAGAGTAACAATAAAATCTTCAAGGAAATATGTTAAAACTTCAAATGTTCTTCAGCATAGCACCATTAGTTTTGAACTTAGGACTACAATTGCGATCATAGTCGGGGATATTATGTGGTTGCCCGATTATAGTAATGAAATCAAGTGGTGTTATCTAGACCACTGTAATAGAAGAATCAAGTTTAGAAACCATGGAAACAATTGTAGGAATCGAAATCATAATAGAAGTAGAAGAACTTACACTCTCACCAAAAGTCTTCTAAAAAGGAGTAACTTTAATATGTGACTGCCTTACCATTTGTTCCACCCCCCTTGCGCATTTTTAATCAAGAAGAAAACACAACATATAGTGAAGAGGTTGAAGTTGAATAAAGAGAAGAAGAGGAAAGAAGTGATGACACGAGTGAAGGAGAAGGTGAATTCAACAATACTTTACCCCAAGCGATAGTGGTGTAGAAGGATCCAAACAATAGTAGTCAAAAGAGTGGAACTAATCCTGGTCCCAAGATGGCCAATCAAGATAGTACGTTGATATTTCATGTGTTCCATGGAATGGGTAAGGATTATGCCGAACAACACTAGTTCAATTGCGAAGCAATATCGTCTGTAAAAAGAGTTACATACGAGGTGACTAAGATTGCACAACTCAAGACTACATTTAGGGATTAGGCCTTGACGTGGTACATGGAATATAAGGCTATTGTTCCATCCATATAGGTGAGGTCCTTGGACGTGATCAAACAATACCTTCTTTAGGAGTTTCAGAAGCCTAAGTATGAGTCCCAATGCATTACAAAAATCAAGGAAATCAAGCAGAAAGAAGGGAATATAGTCTAGGATCACGTCCAGCGATTCAAAATATTGTTGGATAGGCTGGCGTTCCATATCTAGGACGTGAAACACAGAGAATGGTTCATTGCAGGGTTTCTCCCCCATATCCAAGTTGCGCTCACCCAACAAAAGGTGGTGACTCAGGTCGAGGAATTCGAGATTGCGTGTGCTTGGAAGCCACACCTGGAGGTGCAGAAACATTGACTGGGTTGACATAGTTTTAGTCACAACTGACCAACCTAACAATATAGTTGCAATAAATGGCTAAGGCTAAAGTCATGCGCGAACATGTGTGGTGCAATACATGCCGCTCAGAAGGGCATTGACAAGATGAGTGTCTGGTCCTTCCAAATTATGTGGTGACTAGCACGCCGAGTCCATTTCCATATGGATAGTCAGAGTGGTGTGAAATATGTTGAAAGTGGGGCCATGTGCCACCTAGGTGCCCCACCTTACAGAAGTACCAAGCAACAAGTCACACCCCCTCTTGTAAATTATGTAAGTACGTCGACCATGATATCAATAGTTGTCACTCCCTCCAAATGATGCAAGATAATACCTAGGATGCATTCTGGGTACAAGAGGAACAAAAGGGTGGTGAGCATGGGGGCGACAATAGAGCCAGATGTCAAGGAGCACCTCGAGGTGGGTATGGACGTGATCATGGAAGAGGCAACAAACCCTGACATACTTTAATTGTGGTGAGATTGGTCATGTCTCACGGTTATCCACTAAGTCATGCATTCTCTACGCATATTATTATAGTCCCGAACATGTAACCAAGGATTTTCTAGACTTACTGAAAAAGTGGGAGGACAATAAGGGTAATTGTAACATGGTACATGTCGATCCGCACAAAAACCAGAAGAAGAAGGGAGAAGTGAATGCCCAGGTAGTAACCCATGGAGGGTTGAAGACATGGGAAGACTTCGAGCACGGAGAAGGTTTGGGTCAAACATTAGATGGAAATATCAGGAAGGACCCCCAACCCCCTCCTAAGTTTGATGTGTCTAAGCATAAGCAGTTTCTACGCGATGCGCAACAAACCTTGGAGGAAGAACAAGCGCATGAGGAGCTGCAATGCACAATTCAGAGGTCTCTTGAAGAGGCACGGGTCTGGGAGGACGTTCAGAGGGAGACGTAGAGGTTGCTAGAAGAAGCCCGAATCTGCGAAGAAGTACAGTGGGTGACACATAGGTCGTTGGAGGAAGCGCATGCACACAAATAATTACATTGTGCAACACATAGATCTTTGGAGGAAGCTAGCATGCACGAAGAAATTCACGTGCCATCCAAAGATCAATAGAAGAAGCACAAAAACATACTATGCTACAATGCATTGAGCATGAATCATATGAACAATGCCAAGAAGAGTTGCAATGTGCAACGCGTGCATAATCCTTATGCGACCTCGGTCACATGGCAAAAGTAGAAGATAAATTCAATACCTTCTTGCATTGTTGTTTGCATTTGCTAAGAAATCCAAAAGCCATGAGTAAGTTGACTAAGATTTTAACTACTTGCGTGAAAGAACAAGGAGAGTATACCACCATTGCAGCTTCGTTGCCAGAAAGGGATGTCTTCCAGGTCATCAAGAAAATGTGCATTGGTCGAGAGTTTAAGATGACAATAGAACTTGGTCGGTATAATATGGATGGATTCATGTTGGATCTAGGATTCGACGTGAACATTTTACCCAAGAAATATTGGGAAGTGATGGGGATACCGAAGTTGATATGGTCATCCATTTAGCTTCTATTATCCAAGTAGTATAAGATCTACCCCATCATTCGGTTGGAGCAAGTTGAGGTGAATATAGAAGGATTAAAAACAAAGGCCAACTTTGAAGTTATTGAAATCATGGATGAGTTGGATCCCTACCCTGCATTGTTAGGAATCAATTTGGATTTTGATAATAATGCAGTGTTGAATTTGAAAAAACGCCAAATGTCATTTGAGACCGACACCTTGTGCATGGTCTTGCCACTAGACCCATACGAAGGTGACCATTACAATGAGTCTGTCGATGAGGATGCGCAAAGTTCGACAATTGAAAATGTTTACAAGATCATGAGGCACAGAGGGGATTACATCAACCCCACCGTAGACGAATAATTAAGTTGGAGAAGTGTTAAGTCATATGACAAAAATTTTGAATATGACTTAGATAGATGGAAAAATAAGTTGTATGAAGTCTCAACTAGGAAGAGCACCCAAATCACAAAGGCAGTGTGATGGATAGGGTTGAAAATTTATGATGCCCCGTGGTTTGATGGTACTGGACCAATGGAGACATTCCTGATCCAAATGGATAAGATCGTCCTCACAGAGCATAGTCTCTAGGCCATGGATTTCATGGTTCAAAGGACCTGACACGATGGTGGGCGATTCATCACTCGAATATTTGGAACTGGGAGAAGGAATCCAAGTTCATACAAGTGCGCGTTTATCCCATCTTCGACTTTGGACTGGCCAACCGATATAAGGGGACTGAGGATCCTCAGGAACATATCTCCTTTTCTGAATGACATTGGACTGCTAAGAACATCCCTCAAGCCCAATGGGTCCATTTTCTTGTCCATATCATGGATATGGTCCCTCAAAGTTGGTACATCCAGGAAGAACTCCGAAGGAAAACATGTGAGTGGATGCATATGACTTCCCAGTTCCTTTCGACATTCTGGTTCACTTCAGATGCTCCAATTCTCAACAAATCTCTTGGTCGGGTTAAGGAAATTATTTTTCATCGCTAGCCAAAAGCTACTAGTACATCGGTAGCCTTCTCATATCACCAGTCGGTGACCAAGCTAAAAGAAGCAATCCATTGTTGGAAGATCGATACAGACAACATTGACAATGATGAACTCTGTGACATCCATATCTGAGAGTCCAAAGGAGAATGTGCTCTAGATCGAAGGGCAGTTGAGGCCACCATGCCATATTATAATGGACTTATCAAGACTAAGAAACACACTATTGGGATAGAGGAAGCACCAAAGATACACATTATTAGGGGTTACGGGGACAAGGAGACCTCACCTAGGTGGTTGACCTCTTGAAAGAGTATGAAGACTTATTTCCTCGAAGTTTTTATGAAATAAAGTGCATCGCGGGATTCTTAGGAGCTATGAATATCCAACTTAAACCTGATGCCAAACCAGTCAAGAGAAGACCCTACCATCTAAATCCTATATATAAAGAAAAAGTGTGGAAGGAGCTAGATAACATGTTGTATGTTGGGATCATTGTCCTTATTGAGGAATATGACTGGATCAGTCCCATGGTTGTTCAATCGAAAAAGATCGGGGAAATTCATATATGCGTTGATATGTGGAGCATCAATGTAGTGTGTCTACATGACCCATTCCCAACTCCATTCACATACGAGGTACTGGAAAATGTTGGAGGCAGGGAAGCCTACTCCTTCATGGATGGTTTCTTCGGATATCATCAAGTTCAGATCACAAAGGAAGATCAGGCTAAAACCACCTTCACAACCGAATGGGGGTCCTTTGCATATACAGTCATGCCCTTCAGATTAAAAAATTCCTCCACAGTATTTTCTCGGATAACGATTTCATCGTTCAAGGAGTTTATCCATAAGTTTTTGGAGGTACACTAATTGGATGATTGGACTGTGTTTAGGCTAGTAAAATACCATATACAAAATCTTCGGATAATGCTTGATCGATGCCACCAACTGCAAATCTATTTTATTTTGAAGAAGTGCATAATTTGTACTCCCTTTGGTATATTTCTCGACCATGTCTTGTGTAAAGATGGCTTGCTAGTCGACACAACCAATATTTTCTCCATCCTAGCTATGGTAGCCCTTACTTCGGTTCTAGGGATGCACGCAACATTGGGACATATTGAATACTATAGGAAGTTCATCCAGAATTATGTTGAGATCATGGCCTCATTGGAAAGGTTTCTTCGTAAATATATTAAGTATGAATGGACATCGAAATGCCAGCAAGATTTTGAAACCCTAAAGGAAAAACTAGTTACGACACCTATTTTGATTTTCCTAGATTGGCCCAATATCTTCCATGTCCATGTGGATTCTTCGTCCATCGCGTTGGGTTTCGTCCTGTCCCAACTGGGGGAAGGAAATATTGATCATTAAGTTTACTTTTCTAGTCAAAAACTATCTAATTTTGAGCGTAATTATATTATCACTGAGTGTGAAGGCTTGTCTATGGCATATTCCCTGCAAAACTTCTGCCACTACTTGTTGGGGTCTATATTCACATTCTTCATTGATCATTCCACCCTTAAGTATTTATTTAACAAACCAATGTTGGGTGGTCGTATTTGTCGGTGGTTTATCTTGTTTCAATAATTTGACTTTGAGGTTGTAGTAAAACCAGACAAACACAATGTGGGGT
>ML815600.1:45623-56644 GCA_009831015.1 Picea engelmannii
CAACTTTAGGACATCTACCCAGGTGGCAATTGTGGGCTGCAATTGCACCTTGATTGGATTTTGTGTGGCTATTGGGAAATATCGCCAACTCTTTCGGGATATGCCCCCTCTACCCCTCATTATAACCATTTATTTCATCCTTCACTAGTTTCTCTTCCAGTGACTTCAGACCCCACTATTGAGTACTATTGGAAGGTCCAGTGCTATTTGAGAGGAAGGACGTTACGTCTTCTAGGACACGAGCATTTGTTTTATTTTGATTCCCTACACGGACAAAACCCACTTACCCATATATCTTCTTATTTGTCAAAAAACATTTTATGTATGATGCACATCTGATTACAGTTTGATTTGGATATATATATTGTGTAAACATTCAACGCAAAGGCTCTTGTTTCTATATTACTCTCACCACTCTTTGCACACATTCACACAACTAGTCTGACATCATAGGGGAACCACAGAACCCCCGTCGTTCACGACGCTTGCTAAACCTCCCTCCTATCTTAGGGGGAGTGTCTGGTCATGCTCGCTCATTAGCACCTCCTTCACACACTCCTGTGAGTGCTACTGTTTTAGGATCAGATTTGCTTGGTTCTACATTACTTGGGTCCTCTTCCCAAGGTCATCCGTTCACTCGCTCTCCGTTACACGGAAGCGGGGGACCCACTTCCTCTCAAGGAGGAAGCACCAACCCACCTATCCCCCCTCAAGGGTCAGGTTCACAACACACTATGGCTGGAGATAATCCTCCCCCCCCCACTGCAGATGTCATATTTGGCCTCTCTCAACATACCAGATCTCAGCAAACTTACCAATGATCCTATATTGCATGATCCCACATGGCCTCCAATGCCCACCAAACTACCTTCAGACATACCAAAGTTTGAAGGAAAGGAAGGCGATGACCCTGCCAACCATGCCATGACCTTTCACCTATGGAGCTCCTCCAATAGCATTATGGATGATTCCATCAGACTGCGATTATTTCAACGCACACTCACGGCCCATCGGCTAAATGGTATGTTGAAGAAAAATCAGGGTCCCACGCAACTTTTGAGTCATTGGGAAAAGCATTCTTGACCTTCTTCCAATTACCCATCCTCCACAACAATGGTCTAGAACTACTTTCTAATTTCAAACAAACCTCAGCCATACACATCGCTGACCACATTCACGAGTGGCGTAGGCAACGTAGTTTGTGCAAAGCAGAAACCACCAAGCAACAGTGTCTCGACTGGTTTCTTAGATCACTTGTCTCTCTCCTCGAGAAGGATGTAGCTTCCACCTTCCCTCAATCCGAAGAGGAGACCATCAGTAAGGCTCAACAGTATGACCTCATCTATGCACAGTCAGGGTACTTATACACGGTACTTCCTGATCTTCCAAAACCTGTGCCATTTGGCCAAGACAAACCTGGGATGTCTCACTCAGCAGACGGACTGATTGGTGCTACCACTCATCACGGTCCACAACCCCAACCACCACCAATGTATGGAACACCTCAATACCCATCGGCATACAGGGGCACTTCTTATTACCCCCCACCCCCTTATCAACAGCCATACCCTATTGCTATACCTCCACCCATCAGTGGACCACCGTCGGCACCTCCCATACATCCACCTATCCAAACAACCAGTGGTACCCCCTCAACCTCAGCTTATAGTACTAGAGAAAGCACTACGCCTTCCTATGTACCTTATGGATCGGTACCACCACAGAATCCATACTTCCCATTTCCCGGTCCCCCACAACCCATGGCTCCCCCACATCCTCATGCGGGGGTGAATTTTGTTCAACCATTTGCTGTTCAACAATACCAAAATTTTAAACAGCTGAATACAGCCAATCCAACCCATCCATCGAACAATGCCAAGAAGAAAGGATGAAACAGGAATAACAACAACCCAGGTCAAGGCGGGAATCAACCCCCACAGCACCAACCCCCTGGGGGCAACCAGAACCAAGGGAACCAAAACCCCCAAGGGGGAAATAACAACAAACGCCAAGGGTGAAATAACAACAATGTTAAAACCATCTTCCCTTGTGCTCTTTGTGGTGATTTCGGCCATTACACTCATCACTGCCCCCAGATCGTTGATTTCAAACGGTTGAAAGACTCTGGTAGTCTTCCCCCTTCTCCAGCACCGCCTACCCCTCAGCAGGCACCACAACAATATGTGCAACAACCCCCTCCCGCCGTGCTGCAAAATCCTATTCCACATCAGGGTGTGATCAACACCCACCAGGACACACAGCATCCCCCACCTCAGGTGGGGCAATACCTCAACCCCAACAATCCAGCAGATCGCACAATTCTCCTCACTAGAGAGGAAGAAATCCTTCTGCAAACACGTAATCGTCAGTATCATGCACCCGCTGAGTCTCCTCCCATCCCTCTAGAGACAAACCCTACACCAACGGGACCCCCTTTGGTGATCCCTCTCCCTTCCGCCGAACCACCGCTTCGCATCCCTCGCCTCCCATTACGCAGGAATGTCCACAACCCACAGGCTAGGGCAGCTCATAACTATAGTTTGGTAGACGACTTAGCACAATCTCCGGCTTCCATGTCAGTATTGGAGGTCCTCCAGAATTTTCCTACTCAATGGAAATCATTACTTTCCGCCTTGGGGGCAGTCGACCCTGCAGATACCCGACTCATTACCTCTGATCTTGACAGCGGAGAACCTCGTCTTCCCGCCTTGATCGCTTTTCAAATACCCGTGAAAATACGGAACATCACAGTTCATCGGTGTATCATCGATGAAGGTGCATCTACATGCATTATGTCCAAAATAGTATGGCAGAAGCTTGGTTCCCCCAAACTCATTCCCTCTGCCATCACCTTACGAGCTTATGACGGACGATCATCCTCTCCTGAAGGGCTCTTCCAAAATGTCCCCGTCGAACTAGGGGGCAAGACTATCCTCATCGATATTTAATTTAGCGACGCCCCTCTCGATTATAATATCATGTTCGATCGTAGCTACATGTACGCTATGAAGGCAGTGGCCTCTTTCGTCTTTTGGACAATCATGTTCCCTCACAATGGGAAGATCGTTACTATTGACCAAGTCTCACATTATGAGCCTAACCCATCTGCCAACATCGATAACATTATTCCTCTCATCCACACAAGCCACGACGCATATCCACTCATAGAGATGGGTCCTGGGATTTTTAAAGATCCATCCTTGTTAGGAACATACAATGGAGCTCCACCACTCCTAAGTTCTTCCAACCAAGTATGCGTCATATCATCTAGTGGAACTCACACAGAGGATACCCTTCCTCCTGCAGAGACTTCTATCATCTCTGACGTTCCACTCATCGCAAAACCCCCTCCTCAAGAACCTCCTGCACACTCGTCGACCCCACCAATCCACGATTCCCCCTCTCCCACAGGATATAGTCCAGTTTGGGTGACAGTTCCCCAACCCCTCACTCAAATTCCCTTCTTTTACCCTCCACCATGTGTCGAATATTTTCAGGTAGCCGCAATGCTCACACTACCTAATATGGTGTTAGCAATCCCAGTTTGGTATTTACACCCACCAAAGATGGTCCCTCGACCATCCCTTCCACCCCAACAAGAAGGAATCCCCATGAAGATTCCCATTCTTACTCCAACCACACCCCCACTCACTAACCCTCCTGCCACAGCTGGGGGCAGGAGAAAGAAAAAGGAGCCCGCAGCTCCACTTCCTCCACGCATCCCACCACCTTGCGCATTATGTGAGAAAGAGGGCCACCAAACCAACAACTGTCCGTCGCTACCAGAATTACGGAATTTGATCCCACTCAATCACACACCCACCACTACTGCTAGTCCCACCACTACCACCCCCCCTTCCAGTAGTAAAGGGTTGAGGACCAAATACGCTTGTGCTATATGTTTAGAGTATGGACATTGTACCCACCATTTCTCGGCTCTACCATGCTTTAGGCAGACATTAGCCGCAATACGCCAGAACTTCCAGAGCAATCCCAGTCCTGCTACGTCCTCTTCAACAAATATCACTAACATCCGCTATGTCACCACTTCATTCAATGAACGTATGAGACGCCCTTTCTCTCTCTGAGATTCATTACCTCATTTCAAATACCAGTGTCCTATGATCCTTGAATACAGGCAACGCCAATTGACTATGCTTCACCGACCCGTAGAGGCGGTAATTGACATTACATCTTCACTAGAGGATCTTCATGTCATTTCTCCCGAACCCGAGGCCCTCCCAACACCTCCATGGTTCTTAGATGACTTATCTGAGGATTCACCCGCCAACCCCCCTAACTCTCCGGCTCATACCCCTATGGATACTCTCCACCCAACCACCACGGGTACCCCTCAATACTTCAATATATGGTTTATGATGAGTGAACCCTCACCATCCCCTAACAATGTTCCCCCTGCTTCTTTACCACGGGGCAAGCACACGACCACCGTCACCGAGATCACTCCTCGCGACCCCTTGTATTCCTGTCACTTTCAATGCGACGAAGAAATACTCAAAGAGTTCAACCGCCCAGACTCTCCCTGGGATGCACTACACCATCGCGCACTCTTCTCTCCACAGGAAGCCTCCATGCCTCCTAACCAAAACCCCATTTACTTGGTCGAAACCAAGGATTTTATCCCCTCAGGGCCTATCGACTGGTTCAAAAACCCTATTCCTACCCCAGATGCTTTTGAAGAAGGCAACATGGCCAACATTCCCCCCACCATTAAAATCGACATTTCCATTAAAAATGGCATCGTCGAAGAAATCACCATTGGAGCTGCTTGCACTCCCCAGGAAATCATGACATATAAATCCCTCTTCCAGGAATATAGGGATATTTTTGCCTATTCATACACGGAAATGCCTGGCCTCGATCCCTCTATCGTCAAACATCGCATCGACACCTGGCCCGACATTACACCAGTTCGCCAAAAACAACAACCGCTTCACCCATCAAAAGCCGCGGCTATCAAAGCCGAAATTGACAAATTACGCGCTACCGGTTTCATTTACCCCATCGCCTACACCTCATGGGTTTCCAACCCTGTACCCATTAACAAAAAACAGGGCACTATCCATGTTTGCACCAACTTTCATGATCTCAATCACACATGTCCCAAAGACAACTTTCCAACGTTCTTCATCGATCAAATTATCGATGACTGCGCTGGACACGATGCTCTATCCTTTATGGATGGATTCTCTGGTTATAATCAAATTCAAATTCACCCCGCCGATCAGTATAAAACTGCATTTACTACCCCTTGGGGTACTTCTGCATATCGTGTCATGCCTTTCGGCTTGAAGAATGTTGGCGCCACTTTCCAACGGGCTATGACATACATCTTTCATGATCTGGCTCATATCATCCTCACCTACTTGGACGACCTTACAGCTCGATCCAAGCAACGCACACATCATCTAGATGATTTACGAATCATCTTTCAACGGTGTCGTCAATACAACATCCGCTTGAATCCTCTCAAGTGCATGGTCTGTGTCACCGCAGGGCGCCTCCTTGACTTTATTGTTTCCCAAAGCGATATTACCATAGACCCCCTCAATGTCCAAGCTATCACCGAAATTCCGCCTCCCCGGAATTTACGACAACTTCAGAGTCTACAGGGAAAAGCTAACTTCCTTAGATGCTTTGTCCCAGATTATGCCATACGCGCACACGGTTTCCTTCGCTTACTACGTCACGACATCTCATTTCACTGGGACGACCATGCCCAACAGTCATTTGACGATCTTAAAACGACACTTTCAAATGCACCTTTAATTAGTGCACCTGACTATAATCGTGACTATATCCTCTACGTAGCAGCATCAGCTATATCAGTAGCCGGCATTCTCGTCCAGCTCGGTGATGACAATCGTGAACATGTCATTTATTACTTTAGTAAAAACCTCTCAGGGCCACCCCTGAAGTATAAACACGAAGAGAAACTTGCTCTTGCAGTCGTCGTCGCAATCTAGAAACTGCGCCATTACATTCTGCTTCGCACAATAAAGGTCGTCACAGATTCCAACCCTATGCAGTACTTGCTCAGCCATTGGAAAATTAACAGAAAATTTGCTCGATGGATTGTTATCCTTCAAGAGTACGACCTCGAGTTCTCAACACCCAAAAGTAAGAAGGCCCTCGTTCTCGCCGAACTTGTCACGACCCTCCCCTCTAACACCACCAGTACCCCCATCAACATCGACTTTCCCGACAAACATCTCTTTTACATCACTTCGGATGATCCTTGGTACGACAACCTCCTCATCTACCTCTAAACTCAAAAGTTCGGTAACCACCTTTCATGAGATGATCGTCATTGTATTCTCCATCAGGCCCCCCGCTACCTCCTCATCGGAGACATCCTATACCGGCGGGGCGTTGACACCATTCTTCGTCGATGCCTGACCATTGATGAGGCCGATAGAGTCTTAAACGAATGCCACAGCAGCACATGTGGGGGCCATCTGTCAGGCATATCCACTTCTCAAAAGATTATCCACGTCGGTTACTTTTGGCCTACCTTGTTTCATGATTGCATTCATGTCGTGAAACGATGTGAGCAATGTCATCTCTACGCCAATAAAGCCCGAGCTCCCCCCGCTCTTCTTCACCCTGTCATTACCGCCAACCCTTTTTGTAAATGGGGCATTGACTTTATGACTTGTAATCCCCCCTCCAGCAATGGCCACAAATACATCGTGGTCGTCGTTGATTACTTCACCAAATGGGCAGAAGATATGCCCACTTTCAACAACACCGTTGATACTGCAACGCGTTTCTTCTTTAACCACGTCATATCCCGATTTGGAGTACCCATCCAACTCATTTCCGATCATGGTAAACACTTCGAGAATGAGATCTTCGTCGAACTCTCATCTCGGTTAGGATTCTCTCACGAGTTTTCCTCACCATATTACCCTCAGTCTAACGGACAGGTCGAGGAAGTTAACAAAGTCCTCAAGACTATGTTACAACGCATGGTTAATAAACATAAAACCAATTGGCATCATATGTTATTTTCTGTGCTATGGGCTTACCAAACGGCTGTGAAAACAGCTACTGGTTTTACACCATTTCATTTAGTCCATGGGGTTGAGGCCACTTTTCCCATCGAGTGAGAAATTCCCACCTTACGCACCGCAATTGAGCTATTACCTAACATTTCTCCAATGGAGCAGCGCTTGATGAACTTGGAGGCTCTGGATGAAGATCGTCGATCTTCCTTACAGAACAACGAAGCAGCTAAAAAACGATCCAAGGCTACCTTTGATCGCCATGTCAACCTTCGCTCATTTCACGAAGGCGACCTTGTCCTGGCTTATGACATCACTCATGATACCTTTGGCCACGACAAATTTGAGTCACTCTGGCATGGCCCATACATTATCCAACATTGCCTCACCAAAGGCACATACATCTTGGCCTCTCTCTCAAAGAACCCGTCAACGGGTTATACTTAAAGAAATTTTATGCTTAAAAGTAGTCATTCTACTTTAGGTTACTTTCTTTTCTAGTATTTTTAATATTTGTTTTCCATCCTTCACGTCTAAACTATCATTTGTTTTCCAGCCTACCACTTCGGTTACACTGACAGCGCCAGTCGTTGGACACAAAATCTCGCTTCGGCCGCTTGGGCTCTCTTCACCCCCTCACATGAAATGCTCCATTCGGGCGGCATATGTTTGGGTTCAGCGACCAACAACCAATCCGAATACACCGTTGTCATTGGCCTCCTGGTCGACGCCCAGCATCATCGTATTCGTCACCTTAGCGTCTTCCTCGACTCTCAACTAGTCGTTCTCCAACTCAACAATGTGTATCGCGTCCGTGATCCTTGCCTCTTTCGCAAATACCTGCAGGTTAGGCTCTTATCTCGACATTTTGATTCCATTACATTTACACATATTCCACGACAATTGAATCAAATTACAGATAACCTAGCTAATATTGTGTTAGACTGGCATATATCACATCAAGCTACACATACATAAAACATATAACACAAACCTGTCGCAGCATATATATAGAATAGACGTCATCAAAACATTAACCAAAAACATGTAAACACCACATAGATCTCAAAAATGTATCATGTATATATAAAGGTCCCTAGTGCCATCTGAATGTTTACATACAAAATATATATATATATATATATACAAGTATCCACAGGCCAATGCAGCACCTCGGTACAAAATGGGCTCACCAGCCTATATACAAAAAAATAGATATATGTACATCAAATACATCAGAGCACCACTCAAGGTGCCTCTAGCACGCCGTTGCCTGCTCCTCCCTTAGGCAGTGGCGGCCCACCACCACCTGCCCCAGGAGGTGGTGGTCCCCCCCCCCTGCCGGCCCCTCCTGCCCCGACGGCAGTTGACTGGTCGTCAGCGCCACAGCCACTGTTGTCCGTCGTACTATGGCCCGCCATGGTGGCGGCACCCCCACACACTGCTCTAGGAATGTCTCATCCTGGATATGCGACCATATGCCCTCAGACACATCCTGTAATACCATCTCCAGACGATGGCGTATGTCCTCAAAATCATCTCCGACCGTCGTCGGAGGAGCATGTGATGGCCCAGCACCAGGGTCATCAAACCGGCACCTCCTCGCTGCCCTCTCAGGCGCAGCTAGTCGCACCACGGCATCATCACGCCGACGTCTCTCTCCCCGCGGTGGTCTCTCCGGCGCTCTCTACAACTCCACCTCGCACCCGCGAGGTGCCACATCTGTACATGCAAACAAACACCCGATAGTATCAGCATCTATATCAAAAAACATAAGGCATTCTATCTCAAAAAACACAAAACATACATATCAACATCATCAAATCAACATACCTCGATGGTCAAAAACCTCCCCTGGAGGTAGCACCATGTTCGGGTCATCCCGGAAGTCAAGCCCAGCATAGGGGTACCGAAGTATCACCTGCGGCATCTGTCGCCATACCTGCGCTGACTCCGCAATAAAAAAGTGGCCACCCTCGCCACCACCATGACGCAGCAACACGGTCGACCACTGCCTCAATCGCGGCTCACGCACCCCAGGCGCACCCAATAGAATCCTCAGGCGCAACATAGGAACCCTCTCCAGGAACCAAGCCACCAGGATGGACCCGAAGGCAAACTCACATGTATCAGTAGACCGACAGTGGTCCAACTGCGCCACCATCCTCGCATGCAGAGTCAGTCCCCAGGCGAACTGCTCACCAGCCAGTACTCTCCCCAGCACCAACAACTAGCCCCCACTAATCCGCTGGGTTGCCAGTGACCCATATACTCTCACAATCATCGCTGTTATACAGCGATGCGCCAGGGAATATATAGACCCCATGCTCACAACCGTCCCGGACATAAAGTTTGGACCTGAACAATATCTCTGGCCAACGGTCGCTACGCCTAGATCCCTCGGTAGCACCGGCTCCGCTGGTAGGGGAACTCCCCGAAACGGAAGCCCAGTCAAGAAGTACACATCCTCCACCGCAGTGAAGGGAATCTTCTCTCCTCGCACAAGGAAGCAGTGGAGCTCAGGACTCCACATCTGAATCAGGAACTGCAGGAGATACTCCTGCGTCCGTATCAACAGGCACTCAAAGAACTTTAGCAGCCCACAGGTTGCCAAAGTCGCTCGCACACCTGGGTCCTCAATCACCACAGCATCTCGTAGCTGGGACCAATCTCACTCTCGCCAACCCACTAGCATCGTGCAAACTGTCCACCTGCAACCACAACCAAGAGTCTTATATCAGCCTATGAGACCATCAACAACATCACAAAGATCAATTTACACCCATCAGCTTTTCCTCTAAGGTGCGGATGTTTCAACCCACAGGCGCGCACACATGCGCGCCTGTTCACTACACAGGCGCGCACATATGCGCACCTGTTCGATTCACAGGCGCGCCCTTAGGCACGCACTGGTGCGCGCCTGTCCACGCCACCATCGCGCACAAATGCGCAGCTGTACAGCCCAAGGGCGCGCACCTAGTGCGTGCCTTTAGTTCCCTCACCAACGCCCTCGTTCGCATCTATCCAGTGGGCAGGCGTGCACGTATGCGCACCTACTTCTGGATCGCCCGTGCACGTGGGGCCCACATCCCTAAAATCCCTCTGTAAGGGCCTCCGTATAGCCCCTGCCCAAAAAATGAAATCCTATTTCTATGCAGGATGATCAGACTACTAACCTGACGCTCGCTAATCGCCAATCGGATGCCTCATCCTCTCTGAATCTCCAAATCTCCTCTGAAAACTGCTCGTCCAGTCACTATCGCAGCAGGTACAAATGAGGTGGCAATGTGGGCCCTACAGCTATATATAGGCCTTTTTGCCAAACTTCCACTCACCACTCTGAGAGCCCACGATGTCCATTTTTTGATCCATCTTCAGCCATGGGATCAGCATCCCATCATCTACATCACAGCAATCCCTGGGCCTCTTTTCATCCTGAGCCCCCGGGGCACCTTTTTTCATACCCTGGTCAGGTACGCATGCGCATATTCGCGCTTATCAAATACATGCTCATATATTCGATTCTCTTCAGATATTCTTCACTTTGGGTATCTGGTTTTCATGTGTGCAAGTACTTGATCATCATACATTGGCACAACCCCTTCAGGTATATACTCAACACTGGCATGTATTCTTTTCCTCTGTATCGCACTTACATTTCCAGTCACACCCTCTGACATTTTCCTCTAGGGTCCCCCTTCCCGGCTCTGCAGTACCCACACCTCCATTTTCATCTTCCGTACTGTCACCCGGTAGCATTCTTACCCACATGAGTTGTCCCATTCAGAGCACCTTCTGACACTTCTGACACTCATGTTGTTTTTTAAAACCCTTTAGGGATGGGAATCTCTGTTAAGAACCAAACATCAATATAGCATATAGAAACCTCAGAAAAAGTACTCAACGCCTTGAAAAAGAGATAATTTCAGATAATAAGCCTCTTCGAGGGGGAAACCTCCTTTTACCCCACTTAAATGTTCAAGTACAAGATGA
>ML815600.1:61954-75857 GCA_009831015.1 Picea engelmannii
ATAATGGCCTAAAGCTGACATAATTAAAATAACATTACTAATCTAAATTACAACTAATGGCCTAAAGCCGACATAAATAAAATAGCATTACTAATATAATATGCCCCAATTAAGGGGTAATGAGCCAATATTAGGGCTTAACAGTCTCGATAGTCTTTCATCGTGTCGTGAATCAACCACATACTCCTTCTCCTCATTTTGCTAGTTTTCCCACATGGACTCCCAGATTATCTCTTCACGGTTCTATTTTTTGCCTGCACCTCCACAGTATCATGAACCCTCCATTTCATCCACAATCAGTTTGCCCATTTGCAAATCTCCCTTCATTTCACCTACCTCATACAGAAACTCACCAATGGGGTCCCCACCCTTCCTCAGCTTTCCGAGCAAATTATGCCCTGCATGGGCCGCCCATATCACACTGGGGCACCCGTTTCTGTATTTTTACAATTCTCCTCAAAATTATTCGTTATTTATTGTACAAACTCCTTTATTTCCAATCATTACATTCCCTTTTTGTCGTCACCTTTAGGCGACCTACTTTCCTTTTTTGGCCAAACGCAACCCATGTCACCCTTGGTTGGGGCACTACTTTTCATCCACCCTTGCCGGCATCGTCCATATCTTCATAGTGCCCCACAGGTCACTTACCTCTGCCCTCTGAATTTGTTCACCTTGACCCACCTCTGGCACAACTTATTCTCGGTCTTGTCATCCCCCTGACACTCGACCTCATTGAACAGTTGCGGCCACTTTTTCTCTCACACATACTCCAACCAAGGGAAGTCTTGAGTCTTCCCACATCTTGACTTCGTCCATGTACCTCTGCCACTTCCTCACCTCGGTAGATTTCATGGAGCCATTTTCTTCTGGGAGTCGCGTTCCCCTTTTTGTCGACATCAGCACAATTTTCCAGAAGGGCGACAGTATCTTGATTCTCATTCTCCACTCAATAAGAGATCTTGGACAGCACAGGGTGAAACACCATTGCTCCTTGTTGTCGTTGACCCCCATGACATTCGATGCCAACACTTTATCATGTTATGGTGGGTCTTACTTTGCGACTATTATAGTTATTTCTCTCATTTTCCGATGACCTCTGAACTTGGCAGGGCTATCAATGCCCACATCATCGCTGCTACTTATTACCACGATCGCTGCCTACTATTCAAAGTATGTTCATTTATAGAATTGTCTTATGCCTTTATCACAACCACCCCCGAGGGCACTGCAGTTTTCTACACCAACACTTTCGTCATCTTTTTCAGAGTTATATGACACGAGCATGGGGCATGCCCGCCTCGTTTGTACACAGTTTTATATTTTACACACCTCATAGAAGGTCGGTTCCTACCGGTTCCTTTTTCCCTCCAACGGATCGCTCTGGACGACCCCACTATTTCTCTCTCTTACAACAACATTCTCAGTAGAAGAAACATTGATGGATTTTGGCTATACGTATGCTCCTAACCTCATCCATCAGGGGGCATCTGTTATCACTGAAATTTCGTCATCACATGGTTACAAGAACTCAGCATTGTCAAACAGTAATGAAGTCATTCATGGACCTGAATTAATACCACAGCATTCAAAAAAGGTCAAAAACTATACAAAGTAGTGAAAAATTGAAGAGCGTTATGCAGACATTGGGCGCGCGCGCGCATGCGCGGAACAGGAACGCAGAGATCGCGCACAGGCGCACGATGCGCGACTGTTAGCGCAAAAATCTGTGCACCTGCTAAACGACGCATTTATGAGAGTGGTCGGCCTCCCACCCACTTATGGTTCAGCTCCCAAACCGATTTGAACCTCAAATCCAGACTGGATCTGAGTGGTGGGCTGGTCAAAGACCTAAGAATGCCCTAAATGGCCTATTTTCACACTACAAAGCAGTTAAACAATAACCCAAAGCAATGCTATAAAAAGCCATGAATGCACCTCATTTTCTCAAGGAATTCAAAGTAATTTTATGTTGCCTCTATTGTTTTGAGGACTCCATCCTTGTCAAGAACATATTGGCACCATTACATTGGACAATCCACCTCACCATTAAGTGGATTTGTAAAGAGTTATTTCATCACCATTTTCAATTTTTCTTTGTTGTAAGAAGAGCTAGCTAGCGAGGGTCCAAGATCCTTCCCTTGGAGGAAGAAGGGACTCATAGTCCCCTTTCTTCTTGGTGCTTTGTTTTCACTAATAGATCAACCTCAAACATTGGTGACATGGTTCTTTTGGTTCTTTTTATTTCTATGTTCCTATGCTCATGAATTTAGTTTTTATTGCATCTCTTAGTTTAATTCTTAATTGTAGTTTTTATTTTATTTCCCTAACTCATTTCTCTACATCTGTCCTGCTCAGCAGACCCAACTGAGCTTGCAAGCACCTCTATTTTTCTCACCAAGGTGACGAAAGAGGCGCAACAAAGAGGAAAGAAGTGCTGACACAAGTGAAGCAGAAGGTGAAGTCAACAATACTTTACCCCAAGCGATAGTGGTGTGGAAGGATCCAAACAATAGTAGTCAAAAGAGTGGACCTAATCCTGGTCCCAAAATGGCCAATCAAGATAGTACGTTGAGATTTCCCATGTTCCATGGAATGAGTAAGGATGATGTTGAGCAACACTAGTTCAGCTGCGAAGCAATATGGTCTAGAAAGAGAGTTACATATGAGGCGACTAAGATTGCACAACTCGAGACTACATTTAGGGATTGGGCCTTGACATGGTACATGGAATATAAGGCTACTGCGCCATCTAGATAGGCGAGGTCCCTGGACGCGATCAAGCAATACCTTCTTCAGGAGTTTCAGAAGCCTAAGTATCAGTCCCAATGCATTACAAAAATCAAGGAAATCAAGCAGAAAGAAGGGAATATCATCTAGGATCACGTCCAGCAGTTCAAAATATTGTTGGATAGGCTAACGTTCCATATCTAGGACGTGAAACACAAAGAATGGTTTATTGCAGGATTTCTCCCCCATATCTGAGTTGCGCTCACCCAACAAAGGTTGGTGACTCAGGTCAAGGAATTCAAGATTGCGTGTGCTTAGAAGCCACACCTGGAGGTGCAGAAACAATGACTGGGTTGGCGTAGGTTTAGTCATAACTAACCAACCTAACAATACAGTTGCAATATATGGCCAAGGCTAAAGTCATGCGCTAACATGTGTGGTGAAATACATGCCGCTCAGAAGGGCATTGACGAGATGAGTGCCCGATCCTTCCAAATTATGTGGAAACTAGTGTGCCGAGTCCATATCCATATGGACAATTGGAGTAGTGTGAAATATGCTGACAGTGGGGCCATGTGCCACCTAGGTTCCCCACCTTACAGAAGTACCAAGCAACAAGTCACACCCCCTTCTATAAATTCTGTAAGTACGTCGACCATGATATCAATAGTTGTCGCTCCCTCCAAACGATGCCAGATAATACCTAGGACGCATTCCGGGTACAACAGGAACAAAAGGGTGGTGAGCATGGGGGCAACAATAGACCCAGATGTCAAGGAGCACCTTGAGGTGGGTATGGATGTGATCATGGAAGATGATATGGTGGAGGAGGTGACAGACCCCCACATACTTTAATTGCGGTGAGATTAGTCATGTCTCACGGTTTTTCACTGAGTCACGTGTGCTCTACGCATACTATTATAGTCCTGAACATGTAACCAAGGATTTTCTAGACTTGCTGAAAAAGTAGGGGGACAAGAAGGGTAATTGTAACATGGTACATGACGAGATGCAAAAAAACTAGAAGAAGAAGGGAGAAGTGAATGCCCAGGTAGTAACCCATGGAGGGGTGAAAACATGGGAAGACCTCGAGCACGAAGAAGGTTTGGGTCAAAAAGTAGAAGGAAATGTCAGGAAGGACCCCCAACCCCCTCCTAAGTTTGATGTGGCTAAGCATAAGTAGTTTCTACGCGATGCGCAACGAGACTTGGAGGAATAACAAGCGCATGAGGAGCTGCAATGCATGACTCAGAGGTCTCTTGAAGAGGTACGGGTCTGGGAGGACGCTCAGAGGACGACATAGATGTTGCTAGAAGAAGCATGGATCTATGAAGAAGTACAGTGGTCGACACAGAGTTTGTAGGAGGAAGCACGTGCACACAAATAATTACATTGCGCAACACATAGATCTTTGGAGGAAGTTCACGTGCGCAAAGAAATCCACGTGTCATCCAAATATCAGTAGAAGAAGCACAAAAACATACTATGATGCAATGCACTGAGCATGAAGCATATGAACAACACCAAGAAGAGTTACAATGCGCAACGCACGCATAATCCTTATGCGACCTCGGTTGCATGGAAAAAGTAGAAGATAAATTCAATACCTTCTTTCATTGTTGTTTACATTTGCTAAGATATCCAAAACCCGTGAGTAAGTTGACTAAGATGTTAACTACTTGCATGAAATAACAAGGAGAGGATACCACCATTTTGGCTTTGTTGCCAAAAAGGGATATTTGCCAAGTCAGCAAGAAAACGTGCACTGGTCGAGAGTTTAAGATGACAATAGAACTTGGTGGGTATGATATGGATGGAGTCACGTTGGATCTAGGATTCGACGTGAACATTTTAACCAAGAAATCCTGGGAAGTGATGGGGAGACCAAAGTTGATCTGGTCATCCATTTAGCTTCTATTATCCAACCAGTATAAGATCTACCCCATCAATCGGTTGAAGCAAGTTGAGGTGAATATAGGAGTAAAAAAAAAGGCCAACTTTGAAGTTATTGAAATCATGGATGAGTTGGATCCCTACCCTTCATTGTTAGGAATCAACTGAGATTTTGATAATAATGCAGTGTTGAATTTGAAAAACTGCCAAATGTCATTTGAGACTGACACCTTGTGCATGGTCATGCCACTGGACCCATATGAAGGTGACCACTACAATGAGTCTTTCGATGAGGATGCACAAATCTCGACAATTGAAAATGTTTACAAGGTCACGAGGCACATGGGGGACTACATCAACCCCACATCAGACGAATAATTAAGTTGGAGAAGTGTTAAGTCATATGACACGAATTTTGAAGATGCCTTAGATAGATGGAAAAATAAGTTGTATGAAGTCTCAACCAGGAAGAGCGCCCAAATCACAAAGGTAGTGTGATGGATAGGGTCAGAACTTTCTGATTCCCCGCGGTTTGATGGTACTGGACCAATGCAGACATTCCTGATCCAAATGGAGAAGATCATCCTCACAGAGAAGAGTCTCTAGGCCATGGATTTTGTGGTTCACAAGACTTGGCACGATGAAGGTCGATTCATCGCTTGAATATTTGGAACTGGGAGAAGGAATCCAAGTTCATACAAGTGTGTTTCTACCCCATCGTCGACTTTGGACTATCCAACTGATATAAGGGGACTGAGGATCCTCAGGAACATATCTCCTTTTTTGAACCATATTGGACTACTAAGAACATCCCTCAAGCCCAATGGGTCCATCGGTTTTTACATACCATGGATATGGTCCCTCGAAGTTGGTACATCCAAGAAGAACTCCGAAGGAAAACACGTGAGTGGACGCATATGAATTCCCAGTTCCTGTCGACATTCTGGTTCACTTCGGATGCTCCAATTCTCAACGAAGCTCTTGGTAAGGTTAAGGAATTTATTTTTCATTGGCAACCAAAATATACTAGTACATTGGTAGCCTTCTCATATCACCAGCCGGTGGCCAAGATAAAAGAAGCAATCCATTGTTGGAAGATCAATACAGACAACATTGACAATGACGATCTCTGTGGCATCCATATCTAAGAGTCCAAAGGAGAATGTTCTCTAGAGGGAAGGGTAGTTGAGACCACCACGCCGGATTATAATTGACCTACAAAGACTAATAAACAAACTATTGGGACAGAGGAAGCACCAAAGATGAACATTATTAGGGGTTACGGGGACAAGGAGACCTCACCTAGGTGGTTGATCTCCTAAAAGAGTATGAAGACTTATTTCCTCGAAGTTTTTATGAAATAAAGGGTATCGCGGGATTCTTAGGAGCTATGAAGAACCAACTTAAACCTAATGCCAAGCCAGTCAAGAGAAGACCCTACCATCTAAATCCTATATATAAATAAAAAGTGTGGAAGGAGCTAGATAACATGATGTATGTCGGGATCATTTTCCTTGTTGAGGAATATGATTGGATCTTTCCCATGGTCGTTCAACCAAAAAAGACCAGGGAAATTCATATATGCATTGATATGTGGAGCGTCAATGCAGCGCGTCTCCATGACCCATTCCCAACTCCATTCACATATGAGGTACTGGAAAATGTTGGAGGCAGGGAAGCCTACTCCTTCATGGATGGTTTCTTCGGATATCATCAAGTTCGGATCACAAAGGAAGATCAGGCCAAAACCACCTTCACAACTGAATGGGGGTCCTTTTCATATACAATCATGCCCTTCGGATTAAAAAATACCTCTGCAATATTTTCTCGGATAACGGTTGCATCGTTCAAGGAGTTTATCCATAAGTTTTTGGAGGTACACTAATTGGATGACTGGACTGTGTTTAGTCTAGTAAACTACTATATACAAGCTCTTTGGCTAATCCTTGATCGATGCCGCCAACTGCAAATCTCTTTTATTTTGAAGAAGTGCATATTTTTTACTCCCTTGGGTATATTTCTCAGCCATTTTGTGTGTAAAGATGACTTGCTAGTCGACACGACCAATATTTTCGCCATCCTAGATATGGTAGCCCTTACTTCAGTTTGAGGGATCCGTGCAACATTGGGACATACTGAATACTACAGGAATTTCATCTAGATTTAGGTTGAGATCATAGACCCATTGGAAAGGTTTCTACGTAAAGATATTAAGTATGAATGGACATCAGAATGCCAACAAGATTTTGACACCCTGAAGGAAAAACTAGTTACGACACGCATTTTGATTTTCCCATATTGGTCCAATATATTACATGTCCATGTGTATGCTTCGTCTGTCGCGTTGGGTTTCTTCCTGTCCCAACTGAGGGAAGGAAATATCAATCATTCATTCTACTTTGCTAGTCAAAATCTATCTAATGTTGAGCATAGTTATATTACGACTGAGTGTGAAGGCTTGGCTATGGTATATTCCCTGCAAAAATTCTGCCACTACTTGTTAGGGTCTATCTTCACATTCTTCAGTGATCATTCCACCCTCAATTATTTAGTTAACAAACCAATGTTGGGTGGTCGTATATGCCGGTGGTTTCTCTTATTTCAATAATTTGACTTTGAGGTTGTAGTAAAACCAAACAAATACAATGTGGGGTCGGATCACTTATCGTGCATTGAGATGGGGGAGGATGTGAATATCCTTGACGATGATCTTCCCGATGAAAAACTATTCATTGTTGAAGCCATCCCAGATCAACTGGATGAAATAGATGAATTCCTTATTTTCAGACAAACTCCCAGGAATATACTCTCGCACAGTGTTGCCAACTGGTGACCCACAGTGTTGATTATTAGTTGATTATTGGGCAGTTGTATAATTTGGGTGTGGATGGAATCCTATGTCATTGTGCTTTGGTACATGAATGAAATTCCATCCTATATGAGGCACATGAAGGAATTTTTGGGGTCCATAACGTTGGCAAGGCCATTGCACACAAGGTTCTACGTGTCGGACTCTAGTGGCCCTCTCTCTTCAATGATTTTAAGAATTATTGTAAGCACTGTGATCTATGTCAACGGGTGGGAAATCCCTGCCAACGAGATGAGCTCCCCCTCTTCCTAGTGACTTCACTTGAACCCTTTGAAAAATGGGCCATTGACTTTTTTATACCTATCAATTCACCTGCATGGCACGCTACATTATCACTACCACAAAATATCTGACAAGATAGGTTGAAGCCATGTCAGTCAAGGGTTGTAAAACCAAGACTGCAACACGCTTCATTTTTGACAATATTATCACCAAATTAGGATGTCTACGCCTATTGATGAGTGACCACGACTCACACTTTCTGAACGAGACTATCCAACAACTCACTCAGGAGTTCACGGTCCATCACCAGAAGAGGACTTTGTATCATCCTCAAGCAAATGGTATGGTTGAAGCTTTCAATAAGATTTTAGAACATTCCTTAACCAAAGTTTGTAATGTGTAGCATGATGACTGGGATCAGCATATCACCATAGTTTTATGGGCTTACCGAACCACGTGTAAAAGGATGACTAAGCACACACCTTTTATATTAATCTATGGGAAGGAAACATTCATGCCATTAGAATTTGTGGTTTCGAGCCTCTGAGTTGCACTTGTGAGTCATGACTGATGATCAGTCCCTCCAACACAAGATAGACGAGCTTATGGAACTTGAGGAAGACCATATAATGGTAGGATTCAACCAAGTAGTGGAAAAATGCAGACATAAGTCCTGGCATGAACGTAACATTCACCAGAAAATCTTACAGCCGAGATCTTTAGTTCTCTTATATGAAAAAAAATATTCCCAGCATCTTGGTATGATCCAGATTATTTTCGGAACGAAATGAAAGCATAGATATTACAATGAATACACATAAAAATTTCCATAAACAAAGAAATACAACAATACATGATTTCTATTAATGTAAGAAATGTGCAGACACTATAAAAATACAGAGTGCAAGACTCACTAGAATGGTGGCAGTTTTATCTCTCAGAAGAGATGTGACGACTACACTCATTCACAAGAAGATGATTACAATGAGGCTTTCCCCATGTCATCTCTACAATATGGCATGTACACCACTGCATACGACATATTATCGTAGTTGCATATATTGTTGCTCTACTGGAACACTACACAAATGATCCTTGGACCTGTCCATTTCTTCTCATCGATCTCTAACCAGATGTATCCATCTCTATCCATGATGCTTCTCTACTACACAATGCTTTAAATTCATCTGAGACACTTTTATACTCTACTTGTTCCATGAAGGAAATTCTTTTTACAACAATTAACTCCACTCATGTTCACCTGTTCAGCCTTTTCTATCCACATTTATGAGTGTCCTAGATTCTCGGCCTTTGTTCTCTGATCTTTTATTATTGCAACTTCATTTTTATTCCATGTTTCATTTACTCTTCTTGTCATATTGTATGAATCATTTCTCATTCACTATCTCCTTGAGTTCCAACAGTCTCGGGCTTTGTGGTCAAATCCACCACAATTGTAGCATCTCATAGTGTGACAATGTGCAACAATATGTCCAACAAGATTGCATTTCCAACATCTTACAATGTTGTTGAACCTACCAACATATTTTCTTCCATGATGCCTACAATCTGAGGCTTTATGACCATATTCATTACAAGAAAAGAAATGACCATTAAAAACACTTTCATACCTTCCCCTTTGACTCATCCTTGAAGGTGTCCCTCTTCTAAACTTTATTTGAGGTGTAGGAGTAGCTTCTTGATGTCTTCCTTGATCTGATCTTCTGAATATTGTAGTGTTGCTTTCACTCTTTGAACATGAAGGACCTATATCAAACCTGCTTTCAACCTTTACAAATGAAGGACCCCCATCATACATGTTTTCACCCTTTACAAATGAAGGACTTGCATCAGACTTGCTTTCACCCTTTACAAATGAAGGACATGCATCAAGATTCATAGGAGTACCAACTTATTCCTTGTTGTAGCCAAGACCAGATTTATCATTTGGTGATCTTTGACTATCCAAGATCTCATCCAAGATCATAGAGTTGTTCAAGAACTTGACATGGGTGTTTGAATTCTCAACTTTCTTTCTAAGATTCACAACTTCTTCTTCCATCTTATGACATGATTCTTCCCTTTCAATCAACTAGTTCCTCACTACCTCCTCTCTTCATTTGGCTTTTCAAGTTGGGTCTTCATATTGACATTTCTTTCTCTTAGTTCTTTTAGATCTTCAAGGTTTCTGCTAAGCTCATCATCTTCCTTCTTATTTTCTTTTGCTTGACTGATTTCATTCTTCAATCTCTCGATATCCTATTCTTTTTATTCTAATTGAATATCTTGCTCAGATATGACCTTTTCATTATCTTTAAGCATTTCCTTTATTTATAAGATATTATTTTGATTCTTTTCAAGAAATTCTTTAGTGTACTCATGGACATAGTTATAGTCTAAATCACTATGGTCATAGTTGTATTCAACAAAACCCTAATCAATTTTTTGTTTAATATTTGATAGTTCTTCTTCTACTAATTCCATGGGATAAATGATAACATAACTTTTTTCTATTGTATTTGAATATTCTTCTTTACTTGCAAGGGAAAATTCAATATCAACATTATTGCAATCGGAATATTGTGAAGAGTCTTTACCTTTATTGATGGTTGAGTCTTCCTTATCATCCTTGATAGGAATGTCTTTTGTGTCTTCTCTTTTGATTTGATACACCTTTTCTAAGTTTAGCCATAAGTCCTTTGCAGATGTGCATAGTCCCATGCTTGCTTTGACAGTATCTAATAGTCCCTTGAGAATAATCTTCAATGTTGCTTCATTGTTCTTCCTTACTCTTCTTTGGGCTGAAAACTTGGATAGATTCTTTGAGGCAATGGGTCCAAAAATACCTGCTCCTTTTGATTTCAAATACTCTTTCATTTTTACTCTCCATCCCAAATAATATGTCTCATCAAATAATGGAACCTCATATAAAGAGGTCATTGCTTGACCGTCCATATGTGTGTCCATTGATCTCCTTCAAGTTTGTTAGGCTTATAGTGAAGGCCTGCTCTGATACCAATTGTTGGACGCACCGGCCACACTAAGAGGGGGGGTGAATTAATGTCTGTACTTTTACAACTTTTCTCACTTCAAGTTAGCAGTTATTTCAAAACATAATTTTACACATCATCATTGTAAGATTGTATGTATCCATTCACCAATGACATCCATCAATAATTAAGAGCAATCAATTCATAAGCTCAATGAACACAAGAGACACCATATGTATATATAAGACTTTGTATTATTCTATATATGTGACTATAATCACGGGGGTTTTATCAACACCAACTAAAGTAAGGAGCATTGACTCCAAGGAGAGCACCAATTCTCAAGCAAGACTTAGCTTGCTACAAGACTCGGCTTGTCGATAGAATGCAATATATCTAACTAGAATTGATCTAGTAGTACAACCAACCCAAATACAAGTCATCAAGTTGTTGTATCTACTCCAACTCATGATGAGAGGTCTACAACAAATTCTCGTCACCAGACTTCTTCTTCCCTTGAATTTCTCCCTTCTTCACTTCATCTTCTCTTTGAAATTTACACCTTCTTTACTTCATCTTCTCTCTATAATTCGCACCTTGAATGTGCCAAAGGATCAACATACCAAAAATCATTGATCTCAAGTGCAGATCCACTTATTCACACACTCCCTCACACCTTCAAAATGAACCAAGAATAGTTTTATTTATACTCTTTCATGCTCAACTATAGTTTATATTTAGGGCCTACTTATGCCAAAAGTTACAACTATCTTGACCACTTTCAACAACTTTGGGACCAATGCATAACCACCATTGACCATCATTCTGGGTCTTCAACTTCAAACCTGGCATACCACCTATCACCGGAAAGGGCACGATGAGTACGAACCTTCATATTCTTCAACAACCCTTTGACCTATTTTTCATAAATCGATCAAAGGTATGGATCGATTTCCTTTGTCTCTGCAAATGTTGCAAAAATTGAATTCTATAGAGGTGCTTCCTTCAAACCATTTACATGTGACCATATGCACAAAACCACAGGCTTATTAAATTAAGTGATGTTCCCAGCGCCTCACAGATTATGTGTTCGTAACCCGTTACCAGGGGATGGAACCTAATCCTCCGGACTTCGGCCTTCGGGCGATTTCTCTCTTACAATCATCCAATCTTCCAGAGTTTCAACTTCCCGAAGTGATTACCTCTCACAAGGTTTGATCCGATGGTTTGCATGATTCCCAAAACCAAATCAACGGTCTAGATTCAATCCTTACTTATCCTTCCACTGCTTAATCCAACGACTATGACTTAATCAAAGGTTGAGATGGATGTCCATTACTTATTTCGGGACTTCAGCTCTGGGACTTCGAAGGTCCAGGTAATTGATGCTCCCATTTTCACCGGAGTTTGTCAGTGACGAAGTGGTAAACATAGAAGTGCTTATGCTATCTTTCCACTACGTTTGATCTAACAGTCATGTGAGAACCCATAGGATCTTAGATCAACGACCAACATTAACTTTGGCCTTCGGCACTTCGGGCAGTTGCAGGTGGTAGAAATCGGTTTCTCCCGAAGGACATACTATCGGAGTGATGTAACTTGCTGACATCACCGCTAACTTGGCACTGGCCGAGTGGCTGCCATGTGTCACTTAGATTTGTGACTTACGTATACCTAAAATTCAAATTGGACCTTGACACTTGTCACCATTTGATTGTGCCACGTGTCCTTGCTGACATGGTCTTACTGACGTGGATCTCCTGATGTGTCACATGTCCTCCTCCTGGATATACTTGTCGTGGGTTCATTTGAATCCTTGATCTAATGACTGTGATCAGTTTTAGATCAATGGTCCATGTTCATTTTGTCCTTTGGGGACTTCGGGTTATTCGCTTTTTCCCATTTCCAATTCTCCTGGAGTGATATTCCCCGAAGAATAAACCTTGAGTAACTTGGCTTCATCTAACAATCCTTCTTTAACTTGAAAATATTTAACACAATCCAATGGTTGTCGGGAATTCATCTATTCGGGATCTCGAGCCTTTGGATTTTCTTATCATATCCTTCCACTTTACTCGATCCAACAATCGGGATATTTCCTAAAGTGTTCCTTAGATCATACGGTTGGCGTTTCTTCGTGAATTTGGGAATTTTGGTTCAATTCAAACTCCTTTTCAATGAAGTGTTAAACTTCATAGTTAACCACCATATTTCTTGGCATTCTCTGAGTAGATCAACGTCGGACAGGATTTCATGATTCGACGGTCAATGGGAGTTTGTGACTCTGGGGTTTTGGCCTTCGGGTAAACTCACTTGTTCTTGGCTTCTCTTCGCCGGAGTGGTCAGCGTCGAAGTTGACTGCTTATACGCAACCTTGATTCGACGGTTGAGGTTTATTTATCCTGATCTGATGGTTGGGATTTAATTTCTCCCAGCTTCTAGCTTCATCTCGATCTGACAGTTTTGGGCTGTCCTAAATATTCAACATACGGCCATGATTCTCCTCTTCTTTACGCAAGTTTCCTCTATGATCCGACGGTCAGAGTTTGTCCCAAAAACTACATCAGCGAATAGGATTCCTCCTCAATTCAATGGTTGTGATTTCTCCTGAAATAAGAATGAACGGCTCATGTGCATCATCTCTTATAAGATTTGATTTTATACTGGATTCTTTTGCACCCTATTGACATCAATGACAATATGTCCAACAAAATTGGACAAGGAAATAAATAAAAGGATGGCTCAACTAATAGGTTCTCATCAAATAATCTCACAAGGTCCATGTGTTGATCTACGCTACTTTGATACCATATTAAGAAGTGAGTGAGATCATTTAATCAAGAAAGCTTAAATATGGTTCAAACACATAACCGAACACAAGAAATGATCAAGGAAATGTGATACTATGAAAGTATACTCAAACTTAAATTACAATGGGATACACCTCTTTTATATAAAGTTTGGGAGATGTGATATTTGTCCAAAACCCTAAAAGCTAATAATAATTGAAAATCCCATCTTTTATCCTAAGTCACTAAGGTGACTTTATTACGAAAGTAAGCCTTGTATTCTAACAATTACAATGATACCAATTGTCAAGGACATGGTTTCAAACAAGTTTAATTTTAACACCCCCCCCACCCGCCTCAAAAAAAAAAAAAGGTGTTATTGGTAGCATCGACTTTTTATTCTAGTGTTG
>ML815600.1:86794-99236 GCA_009831015.1 Picea engelmannii
CTCTCCCAACATGCCATGATCATGTGGTCAGTTAAGGAACCAATCCACTTGCTTTTGTTAGACTATATTCACTTTCTGTAAGTGTGTGATTTACTTTTCAATAGTCAATTGCATTAATAATCTACAACATTTATATATTAACAAAAAGCACATTTAAGCAACATTTCAATCTTTTATGGTTTCATATAGAGTGCACAACACCTCAAAAACTTACACAACCTAGGTGATAATTTAGATAAAGCTTAAGGGATTCAACTGCTTGATATTGTTGTAATTCTTTAGCTAACCACTACATAGTTCCTCTCCAATGTACAAGCAAGAGTATATCCACATGAAAATTAGTCGACCTCTTTTCTCTTAACATCAAATTAAAATCAACACCTAAATCATTTGTATACATGACAAGAGAAAGAGTGACATTGAGTCTTACCACAGTAGGTAGTTTCTTATACGCTTTTATAAACCTTTGGTTGAACTGCCCTACCATTTTAGCCTCCCTTTTCTTAAGACCAATCAACTATATAAGAAAAAAAGAGTCTTCCTTCATTTGACCCCAATAATCATTGAATTTGGTATTGAAGGCTTCCCATGTAGCAATGGAACTATCTGCAAAAACATGTAAAATACTTGTTTGCATCCCCTTCCAATCAAACAATGGCATATTGACATATTCAAGAGTAATGAATAATCTCATCTTGTCATCTTCAAGAGTAACAATAAAATCTTCAAGAAAATGCGTCTTCAAATGTTCTTCAGCATAGCACCATTACTTTGGAACTTAGGACTACACTTGCAATCATAGTCAAGACTATTATGTGGTTGCCCGATTATAATAATGAAATCAAGTGATGTTATCTAGACCATTGTAATAGAAAAAGCAACTTTAGAAACCATGGAAACAATTGTAGGAATTGAAATCACAATAGAGAAGTAGAAGAACTTACACTCTCACCAAAAGTATTCTAAAAAGGAGTAACTTTAATATGTGACTGCCTTAAGAGTTTCTCTAGATTATTCAAAACTAGATACAAACTCTGATTTCAAGTAAACATGAGGATATTTTGGTTGTTGTTAAATCACAGAGTCACCAAGTGAATATAAAAAATCTCCAATATGAACAATACTCACCAAAAATATGGTGCAGCCTAACACTACGAATCTCATGAACCTTGGTTTTCTCTCTGACAATAGCACCAAAAATGTTCACAAAGGAACATTTGGAGAATGTGCCAATGTCACCTCACGCAATGTTCGACCCACTGATAAGCCTCTTGTAATTTGTTCGATATGAAAACATCGTTCCAGGTTGTAATGAATTCGATTAAGTTTCTCTTCGTTTGGCAATCGTTCGATACTAGGAAAATATCCCATCACTGGTGCGCGGTCCACACAATATTTGATGCAGACTGTAATCTGTGTAGCATATGTAAGCATGGACATCGTTTCTATTTCTACCGCGGGCGGGCGCAAGCCATGATACGATTTTGATCCAGATGCCTTCTTCTTATTCAAAATATACCCACAATGGCTAGGTTAACACGCTTCACCACAAAATTTTGGCGGATAATTGCCTTCAATGTTCTACAACGGAATAATCTTCTTGAAAACTATGTTTTTCTTTTTATTTATTTTCTTTTTTTCTCTTTGTTGAAATTTGTCTTTATGTTGAAATTTTAAAAGAATGAGAGGATTGAATGGAACCAAAAATCCAACCCAAAAACTTCAATGAAAAAAAAGGAGAAAAGGGCAGTGCTCAACAAAGTGTTGGAGCTGTCAACAAATGTGCTGGAAAGAGAAGGATAATGTGCATAAGAGAAAAAACAACCAAAACATGAAAAGAGAGACACAAGATGTGTGTGCACATAGACTACAATTATTAAATTACAAAATGATGTTCGTAAGCTAAAGAATGATCTCTTGGCTTAACAAAGTCACTCTAGGTATATTTTACAAATGAGGTTGAATTTTGTATTTATACACAACTCAAGTAGGATGTCCTCCCAAGAAGGGTTATAGGCCCGCATAAGTGAGATGCACTTGTCAAGAGGGTTATTGACCCTGCTACCCCCCGCCTAGGGGTAACTAAGGAGATGATGTCTCGAGACCAACAGGTAGCAAACATGGAGTGTCTAATCCCTCTACCCTTGATTTTCTAGACTTGTTGAAAAAGTGGGGGGACAAGAAGGGTAATTGTAACATGGTACATGACGAGACGCAAAAAAACCAGAAGAAGAAGGGAGAAGTGAATGCCCAGGTAGTAACCTGTGGAGGGGAGAAAACATGGGAAGACTTCGAGCACGAAGAAGGTTTGGGTCAAAAATTAGAAGGAAATATCAGGAAGGACCCCCAACCCCCTCCTAAGTTTGATGCGGCTAAGCATAAGAAGTTTCTACGCGATGCACAATGAGCCTTGGAGGAAGAACAAGCACATGAGGAGCTGCAATGCATGACTCGGAGGTCTCTTGAAGAGGCACGGGTCTGGGAGGACACTCAGAGGACGACATAGATGTTGCTAGAAGAAGCATGGATCTGCGAAGAAGTACAGTGGGCGACACAGAGGTTGTTGGAGGAAGCACGTGCACACAAATAATTACATTGCGCAACACATAGATCTTTGGAGGAAGTTCGCGTGCGCAAAGAAATCCACGTGTCATCCAAATATCAATAGAAGAAGCACAAAAACATACTATGCTGCAATGCACTGAGCATGAAGCATATGAACAATGCCAAGAAGAGTTACAATGCGCAACGCACGCATAATCCTTATGCGACCTCGGTTGCATGGAAAAAGTAGAAGATAAATTCAATACCTTCTTGCATTGTTGTTTACATTTGCTAAGAGATCCAAAACCCGTGAGTAAGTTGACTAAGATGTTAACTACTTGCATGAAATAACAAGGAGAGGATACCACCATTTTGGCTTTGTTGCCAAAAAGGGATGTCTGCCAGGTCAGCAAGAAAACATGCATTGGTTGAGAGTTTAATATGACAATAGAACTTGGTGGGTATGATATGGATGGAGTCACGTTGGATCTAGGATTCGATGTGAACATTTTAACCAAGAAATCCTGGGAAGTGATGGGGAGACCAAAGTTGATCTGGTCATCCATTTAGCTTCTATTATCCAACCAGTATAAGATCTACCCCATCAATTCGCTGAAGCAAGTTGAGGTGAATATAGGAGTAAAAACAAAGGCCAACTTTGAAGTTATTGAAATCATGGATGAGTTGGATCCCTACCCTTCATTGTTAGGAATCAACTGAGATTTTGATAATAATGTAGTGTTGAATTTGAAAAATTGCCAAATGTCATTTGAGACTGACACCTTGTGCATGGTCATGCCACTGGACCCATATGAAGGTGACCACTACAATGAGTCTATCGATGAGGATGCACAAATCTCGACAATTGAAAATGTTTACAAGGTCACGAGGCATAGGGGGGACTACATCAACCCCACCTCAGACGAATAATTAAGTTGGAGAAGTGTTAAGTCATATGACATGAATTTTGAAGATGCCTTAGATAGATGGAAAAATAAGTTGTATGAAGTCTCAACCAGGAAGAGCGCCCAAATCACAAAGGCACTTTGATGGATAGGGTCAGAACTTTTTGATTCCCCACGGTTTGATGGTACTGGACCAATGCAGACATTCCTGATCCAAATGGAGAAGATCGTCCTCACAGAGAAGAGTCTCTAGGCCATGGATTTTGTGGTTCACAGGACCTGGCACGATGAAGGGTGATTCATCGCTTGAATATTTGGAACTGGGAGAAGGAATCCAAGTTCATACAAGTGTGTTTCTATCCCATCGTCGACTTTGGACTGTCCAACTGATATAAGGGGACTGAGGATCCTCAGGAACATATCTCCTTTTTTGAATGATATTGAACTGCTAAGAACATCCCTCAAGCCCAATGGGTCCATCGGTTTGTACATACCATGGATATGGTCCCTCGAAGTTGGTACATCCAAGAAGAACTCCGAAGGAAAACACGTGAGTGGAGGCATATGAATTCCCAGTTCCTGTCGACATTCTGGTTCACTTCGGATGCTCCAATTCTCAACGAAGCTCTTGGTAAGGTTAAGGAATTTATTTTTCATCGGCAACCAAAATATACTAGTACATCGGTAGCCTTCTCATATCACCAGTCGGTGGCCAAGATAAAAGAAGCAATCCATTGTTGGAAGATCGATACAGACAACATTGACAATGACGATCCCTGTGGCATCCATATCTAAGAGTCCAAAGGAGAATGTTCTCTAGAGGGAAGGGCAGTTGAGACCACCACGCCGCATTATAATTGACCTACAAAGACTAATAAACACACTATTGGGACAGAGGAAGCACCAAATATGCACATTATTAGGGGTTACGGGGACAAGGAGACCTCACCTAGGTGGTTAACCTCCTGAAAGAGTATGAAGACTTATTTCCTCGAAGTTTTTATGAAATAAAGGGCATCGTGGGATTCTTACGAGCTATGAAGAACCAACTTAAACCTAATACCAAGCCAGTCAAGAGAAGACCCTACCGTCTAAATCCTATATATAAAGAAAAAGCGTGGAAGGAGCTAGATAACATGATGTATGTCGGGGTCATTGTCCTTGTTGAGGAATATGATTGGATCAGTCCCATGGTCATTCAACCAAAAAAGACCGGGGAAATTCATATATGCATTGATATGTGGAGCATCAGTGCAGCATGTCTCCATGACCCATTCCCAACTCCATTCACATATGAGGTACTGGAAAATGTTGGAGGCAGGGAAGCCTACTCCTTCATGGATGGTTTCTTCGGATATCATCAAGTTCGGATCACAAAGGAAGATCAGGCCAAAACCACCTTCACAACCGAATGGGGGTCCTTTTTATATACAATCATGCCCTTTGGATTAAAAAATGCCTCTGCAATATTTTCTCGTATAACGGTTGCATCGTTCAAGGAGTTTATCCATAAGTTTTTGGAGGTACACTAATTGGATGATTGGACTGTGTTTAGTCTAGTAAAATACTATATACAAGCTCTTCGGCTAATCCTTGATCGATGCCACCAACTGCAAATCTCTTTGATTTTGAAGAAGTGCATATTTTGTACTCCCTTTGGTATATTTCTCAGTCATGTCGTGTGTAAAGACGACTTGCTAGTCGACATGACCAATATTTTCTCCATCCTAGATATGGTAGCCCTTACTTCAGTTCGAGGGATCCGCGCAACATTGGGACATACTGAATACTACAGGAAGTTCATCTAGAATTAGGCTGAGATCATGGACCCATTGGAAAGGTTTCTACGTAAAGATATTAAGTATGAATGGACATCAGAATGCCAACAAGATTTTGACACCCTCAAGGAAAAACTAGTTACGACATGCATTTTGATTTTCCCAAATTGGTCCAATATCTTACATGTCCATGTGTATGCTTCGTCTGTCACGTTGGGTTTCTTCCTGTCCCAACTGAAGGAAGGAAATATCGATCATTCAGTCTACTTTTCTAGTCGAAAGTTATCTAATGTTGAGCATAATTATATTATGACTGAGTGTGAAGGCTTGGCTATGGTATATTCCCTGCAAAAATTCTGCCACTACTTGTTAGGGTCTATCTTCACATTCTTCACTGATCATTCCACCCTCAATTATTTAGTTAACAAACCAATGTTGGGTGGTCGTATATGCCGATGGTTTCTCTTATTTCAATAATTTGACTTTGAGTTTGTAGTAAAACCAAACAAATACAATGTGGGGTCGGAACACTTATCGTGCATTGAGATGGGGGAGGATGTGAATAGCCTTGACGATGAGCTTCCCGATGCAAAACTATTTAGTGTTGAAGCCATCCCAAATCAACTGGATGAAATAGATGAATTCCTTATTTTCAGACAAACTCCCAGGAATATACTCTCGCACAGTGTTTCCAACTGGTGACCCACAGTGTTGATTATTAGTTGATTATTGGGCAGTTGTAGAATTTGGGTGTGGATGGAATCCTATGTCGTTGTGCTTTGGTACATGAATGAAATTCCATCCTATATGAGGCACATGAAGGAATTTTTGGGGTCCATAACGTTGGTAAGGCCATTACACACAAGGTTCTACGCGTCAGACTCTGGTGGCCCTCTCTCTTCAATGATTCTAAGAATTACTGCAAGCACTGTGATCTGTGTCAACGGGTGGGAAAGCCCTGCCAATGAGATGAGCTCCCCCTCTTCCTAGTGACTGCACTTGAACCCTTCGAAAAATGGGCCATCAATTTTGTTAGACCTATCAATTCACCTGCATGGCGTGCTACATTATCACTACCACAAAATATCTGACAAGATTGGTTGAAGCCATGCCAGTCAAGGGTTGTAAAACCAAGACTGCAACAAGCTTCATTTTTGACAATATTATCACCAAATTAGGATGTCTACGCCTATTGATGAGTGACCACAACTCACACTTTCTCAACGAGACTATCCAACAACTCACTCGGGAGTTCACGATCCATCACCAGAAGAGGACTTTGTATCATCCTCAAGCAAATGGTATGGTTGAAGCTTTCAATAAGATTTTAGAACATTCCTTAACCAAAGTTTGTAATGTGTAGCATGATGACTGGGATCAGCATATCACCATAGTTTTATGGGCTTACCGAACCACGTGTAAAAGGATGACTAAGAACACACCCTTTATATTAGTCTATGGGAAGGAAACATTCATGCCATTAGAATTTGTGGTTTCGAGCCTCCGAGTTGCACTCGTGAGTCATGACTGATGATCGGTCCCTCCAACACAAGATAGACGAGCTTATGGAACTCGAGGAAGACCATATAATGGTAGGATTCAACCAAGTAGTGGAAAAATACAGACATAAGTCCTGGCATGAGCGTAACATTCGCCAGAAAATCTTACAGCTGAGATCTTTAGTTCTCTTATATGAAAAAAAATATTCCCAACATCTCGGTATGATCCGGATTATTTTCGGAACGAAATGAAAGCAAAGATATTACAATGAATACACATAAAAATTTCCATAAACAAAGAAATACAACAATACATGATTTCTATTAATGCAAGAAATGTACAGACACTGTAAAAATACAGAGTGCAAGACTCGCTAGAATGGTAGCAGTTTTATCTCTAAGAAGAGAGATGACGACTACACTCATTCGCAAGAAGATGATTACAATGAGGCTTTCCCCATGTCATCTCTACAATATGGCATGTACACCACTGTATACAACATATTATCATAGTTACAGATATTGTTGCTCTACTGGAACACTGCACAAATGATCCTTGGACCTGTCCATTTCTTCTCATCGATCTCTAACCAGATGTATCCATCTCTATCCATGATGCTTCTCTACTACACAATGCTTTAAATTCATCTAAGAGACTTTTATACTCTACTTGTTCCATGAAGGCAATTCTTTTTGCAACAATTAACTCCACTCATGTTCACATGTTCAGCCTTTTCTATCCACATTTATGAGTGTCCTGGATTCTCGGCCTTTGTTCCCTGATCTTTTATTATTGCAACTTCATTTTTATTCCATGTTTCATTTACTCTTCTTGTCATATTGTATGAATCATTTCTCATTCACTATCTCCTTGAGTTCCAACGGTCTTGGGCTTTGTGGTCAAATCCACCACAATTGTAGCATCTCATAGTGTGACAATGTGCAACAATATGTCCAACAAGATTGCATTTCCAACATCTTACAATGTTGTTGAACCTACCAACATATTTTCTTCCATGATGCCTACAATCCAAGGCTTTATGACCATATTCATTACAAGAAAAGAAATGACCATTAAAAACACTTTCATACCTTCCCCTTTGACTCATCCTTGAAGGTGTCCCTCTTCTAAACTTTATTTGAGGTGTAGGAGTAGCTTTTTGATGTCTTCCTTGATCTAATCTTCTGAATATTGTAGTGTTGATTTCACTCTTTGAACATGAAGGACCTATATCAAACCTGCTTTCAACCTTTACAAATGAAGGACCCGCATCATACATGTTTTCACCCTTTACAAATGAAGGACCTGCATCAGACTTGCTTTCACCCTTTACAAATGAAGGACCTGCATCAAGCTTCGTAGGAGTACCAACTTCTTCCTTGTTGTAGCCAAGACCTCATCATTTGGTCATTTGGTCATCTTTGACTATCCAAGATCTCATCATTTGGTCATCTTTGGTGATCTTTGACTATCCAAGATCTCATCCAAGATCATAGATCTCATCATTTGGTCATCTTTGACTATCCAAGATCTCATCCAAGATCATAGATTTATCATTTGGTCATCTTTGACTATCCAAGATCTCATCCAAGATCATAGAGTTGTTCAAGAACTTGACATGGGTGTTTGAATTCTCAACTTTCTTTCTAAGATTCACAACTTCTGCTTCCATCTTATGAAATGATTCTTCCCTTTCAATCAACTAGTTCCTCACTACCTCCTCTCTTCATTTGGCTTTTCAAGTTGGGTCTTCATATTGACATTTCTTTCTCTTAGTTCTTTTAGATCTGCAAGGTTTCTGCTAAGCTCATCATCTTCCTTCTTCTTTTCTTTTGCTTGACTAATTTCATTCTTCAATCTCTCGATCTCCTCTTCTTTTTATTCTAATTGAATATCTTGCTCGGATATGACCTTTTCATTGTCTTTAAGCATTTCCTTTATTTATAAGATATTATTTTGATTCTTTTCAAGAAATTCTTTAGTGTACTCATGAAGATAGTTATAGTCTAAATTACTATGGTCATAGTTGTATTCAACAAAACCCTAATCAACTTTTTGTTTAATATTTGATAGTTCTTCTTCTACTTATTCCATGGGATAAATGATAACATAACTTTCTTCTATTGTATTTGAATATTCTTCTTTACTTGCAAGGGAAAATTCAATATCAACATTATTGCAATCAAAATATTGTGGAGAGTCTTTACCTTTATTGATGGTTGAGTCTTCCTTCTCATCCTTGATAGGAATGTCTTTTGTGTCTTCTCTTTTGATTTGATACACCTTTTCTAAGTTTAGCCATAAGTCCTTGGCAGATGTGCATAGTCCCATGCTTGCTTTGACAGTATCTTATAGTCCCTTGAGAATAATCTTCAATGTCGCTTCATTGTTCTTCCTTACTCTTCTTTGGGCTGAAAACTTGGATAGATTCTTTGAGGCAATGGGTCCAAAAATACCTGCTCCTTTTGATTTCAAATACTCTTTCATTTTTACTCTCCATCCCAAATAATATGTCTCATCAAATAATGGAACCTCATATAAAGAGGTCATTGCTTGACCATCCATATGTGTGTCCATTGATCCCCTTCAAGTTTGTTAGGCTTATAGTGAAGGCCTGCTCTGATACCAATTGTTGGACGCACCAGCCACACTAAGAGGGGGGGTGAATTAATGTGTGTACTTTTACAACTTTTCTCACTTCAAGTTAGCAGTTATTTCAAAACATAATTTTACACATCATCATTGTAAGATTGTACGTATCCATTCACCAATGACATCCATCAATAATTAAGAGCAATCAATTCATAAGCTCAATGAACACAAGAGACACCATATGTATATATAAGACTTTGTATTATTTTATATATGTGACTATAATCACGGGGGTTTTATCAACACCAACTAAAGTAAGGAGCATTGACTCCAAGGAGAGCACCAATTCTCAAGCAAGACTTAGCTTGCTACAAGACTCAGCTTGCCGATAGAATGCAATATATCTAACTAGAATTGATCTAGTAGTACAACCAACCCAAATACAAGTCATCAAGTTGTTGTATCTGCTCCAGCTCATGATGAGAGGTCTACAACAAATTATCGTCACCAGACTTCTTCTTCCCTTGAATTTCTCCCTTCTTCACTTCATCTTCTCTTTGAAATTTGCACCTTCTTTGCTTCATCTTCTCTCTATAATTCGCACCTTGAATGTGCCAAAGGATCACCATACCAGAAATCATTGATCTCAAGTGCAGATCCACTTATTCACACACTCCCTCACACCTTCAAAATGAACCAAGAATAGTTTTATTTATACTCTTTCATGCTCAACTATAGTTTATATTTAGGGCCTACTTATGCCACAAGTTACAACTATCTTGACCACTTTCAACAACTTTGGTACCAATGCATAACCACCATTGACCATCATTCTGGGTCTTCAACTTCAAACCTGGCATACCACCTATCACCGGAAAGGGCATGATGAGTACGAACCTTCATATTCTTTCAACAACCCTTTGACCTATTTTTCATAATTCGATCAAAGGTATGGACCAATTTCCTTTGTCTCTACAAATGTTGCAAAAATTGAATTCTATAGAGGTGTTTCCTTCAAACCATTTACATGTGACCATATGCACAAAACCACAGGCTTATTAAATTAAGTGATGTTCCCAGCGCCTCACAGATTATGTGTTCATAACCCATTACCGGGCGTTGGAACCTAATCCTCCAGACTTCAGCCTTCGGGTGATTTCTCTCTTACAATCATCCAATCTTCCAAAGTTTCAACTTCCCGAAGTGATTTCCTCTCACAAGGGTTGATTCGATGGTTGGCATGATTCCCGAAACCAAATCAACAGTCTAGATTCAATCCTTACTTATCCTTCCACTGCTTAATCCAACGACTATGACTTAATCAAAGGTTGAGATGGATGTCCATTATTTATTTCAGGACTTCGGGACTCTGGGACTTCGAAGGTCCAGGTAATTGATGCTCCCATTTTCACCGGAGTTTGTCAGTGACGAAGTGGTAAACATGGAAGTGCTTATTCTATCTTTCCACTATGTTTGATCTAACAGTCATGTGAGAACCCAGAGGATCTTAGATCAACGACCAACATTAACTTTGGCCTTCGGCGCTTCGGGCAATTGCAGGTGGTAGAAACTGGTTTCTCCCGAAGGACATACTATCGGAGTGATGTAACTTGCTGACATCACCACTAACTTTGCATTGGCCGAGTGGCTGCCATGTGTCACTTAGATTTGTGACTTACGTATACCTAAAATTTAAATTGGACCTTGACACTTGTCACCATTTTATTGTGCCATGTGTCCTTGCTGACGTGGATCTCCTTATGTGTCACATGTCCTCCTCCTGGATATACTTGTCGTAGGTTCATCTGAATCCTTGATCCAATGACTGTGATCAGTTTTAGATCAATGGTCCATATTCATTTTGTCCTTTGGGGACTTCGGGTTATTCTCTTTTTCCCATTTCCAATTCTCCTGGAGTGATATTCCCCGAAGAATAAACCTCGAGTAACTTGGCTTCATCTAACAATCCTTCTTTAACCCGAAAATATTTAACACAATCCAACGGTTGTCGGGAATTCGTCTATTTGGGATCTCGAGCCTTTGGATTTGCTTATCATATCCTTCCACTTTATTTGATCCAACAATCGGGATATTTCCTGAAGTGTTCCTTAGATCATACGGTTGGCGTTTCTTCGTGAATTTGGGAATTCTGGTTCAATTCAAACTCCTTTTCACTGAAGTGTTAAATGTCATAGTTAACCACCATATTTCTTGGCATGCTCTGAGTAGAACAACGTCGGACGGGATTTCGTGATCCGACGGTCAATGGGAGTTCGTGACTCTGGGGTTTCGGCCTTCGGGTCAACTCACTTGTTCTTGGCTTCTCTTCGCCGGAGTGGTCAGTGTCGAAGTTGACTACTTCTACGCAACCTTGATCTGGCGGTTGAGGTTTGTTTATCCTGATCTGATGGTTGGGATTTAATTTCTCCCAGCTTCTAGCTTCATCTCGATCTGACAGTTTTGGGTTGTCCTAAATATTCAACATACGGCCACGATTCTCCTCTTCTGTATGCAAGTTTCCTCTATGATCCGACGGTCAGAGTTTGTCCCAAAAACTACATCAGCAAATAGGATTCCTCCTCAATTCAATGGTTGTGATTTCTCCTGAAATAAGAATGAACGACTCTTGTGCATCATCTCTTTTAAGATTTGATTTTATACTAGATTCTTCTGCACCCTATTGACATCAATGACAATATGTCCAACAAAATTGGACGAGGAAATAAATAAAAGGATTGCAAAAAGAATGCAGTATCATACTAGTAGACTAGGCCAAACAATCAACCAAATGTGATATGTCAATCGACTGCAGAGACAAGTTCACTAAGTAAGATGATTCGGTTGACTATCAAGACAGTTCAACCGACCTAGGTAGTTAAAGAAGTTGTAATTTCCTGCCAATGTTATCAATGTATAAATAGATATGATCATATGACGTAATGAGTGGTGCTTGATATGTTGTAATAAAATACTACCTATATTTGGTTCCATTGCTACTTTTCTCCTCTTCCTCCTTCTATGTATGCATGCTTGTATATTAGTTGTAAATTGTTTATGTATGTTATGTTGTGTGTGTGCACTATTGATAAATTCTCTATGTAATCCCTTATATTACAACAACAC